>CM035415.1:26094847-26249847 GCA_020310875.1 Ceratopteris richardii
ATCTAAAATAGGAGTGAGTGGTAAAGTTCCTTTAAAGAATTTCAATGAACTGTTATGAAAAGAATTATATATATATTCCAATGAGAAGGTATATCTAATCTAAAGGCAATCTCATTAGTTTTCTAAATAATATGGAAAGGTCCATAATAACATGGTGCAAGTTTGACCTTAGGGTGTTGTGGAATATTTTTCAGACGTATTTCAATTATTCGTAACCATACATAATCATTTTAATTAAATTCTTTAGCTACTCATTTCTTATTAATATTATGCATGTAACGTTCTTGACTCTTTTTAATGTGCTCATGAATCTCATGAAGTATGGAAATATGATCTTGTGCAAAAGAATCAGCTTGTGTTATTATATGCAAATTGTAGTAAAGGAAGTTTCTCATCCCAATTACTTGGATTATCTAAAGAATAACAATGTAATAGATCCAATATAGTACTATTTGTAGCTTCACTTTGCCCATTACTTTGAGGATGAAAGGTAGAACTAAAGTCTATTTTAGAACCTAAATTTTGAGATAATGCAACCCAAAAGTGATTACAAAAAACGAACATCTTGGTCTGATAAAATAACTTTTGGGACACTATGATGTGGAAAAATATATTTAATACATAACTTAGCAGCATGATGTGCAAAAAAAGTCTTTTTACAAGTAATGAAATATGCTTGTTTACTAAACCTATCAACAATTGTCCAAATCATATCATTATGTGATGAAGTTTTAGGAACACGAGTAATAAAATCTATAGAGATTTGTTCCCATGGTCCGTTGGGTATGGGAAGTTGCATTAACAATCGAAATGCTTTACCATGATGTCTTTTTATATGTTGACACACAATGCAATGGGAAACATACTATGTAATATCCTTTTTCATATTTGGCCAAAACAAGAATTGTTTACATGTAGAAATAGTACTTTGTATGCCCCAATGTCTCATATATGGTTGCTCATGCATCTCTTTCAGAAAAAAATATTTAAAACCTTGTGTAATGCATAACTTGTGATCAAAATACAAGAATCCATTATGAAAAGTGTAGTGATCCTCACTAAATGTTGTAGAATTATTGAAAGCATTCCATGTTTGTGAAAAATACAAGTGAGATGCATAAGTAGGAATCATGTCATGAAATGAATGGATATGAACAAGAGAAATATTATTAATAGAAACAATATTTGTTTGTGAGGATGGGAAACGACTAAGGGCATCAGCTACAACACTAGCTTTGCCACGTTGATATTGAATCATAGGCTGAAAATTTTGCATAAATGAAGCCCATTTAATCTGTCTATGTGAAATCAATGGTTGATTTAATAAATGCTTAATAGGTTGTTGCTCAGCTTTGATTATGACTTCTAAACCCATGAGATACTATTTCCACATTTTTAAAGCATGCATGATAGCCAAAAGCTCCTTATCATATGTACTATAGTTCTTCTCAGAGGGTTTACATTTCCTACTTTCAAATGCAATGGGATGATCATTTTGCATCAATACAACACCTATACCTGAGCCATTAGCATATGTAACTACATGGAAAGGTTGTGTAAAATGAGATAATTGCAAAATAGGTGCATGACAAAGTGCATGTTTGAGTTTTTCAATAGATTTTTGTTGTGCTAATCCCCACACAAATTTTAATTTTTTCTTCAATAATAATGTGAGTGGCAATGCTAAATAAGAAAAGCCTTTTACAAAATTTCTATAGAAACTAGCTACTCCAAGAAAGGAGCGTACATCATTCAGAGATTCTGGTACATGCCATTCTTCAATTACTTTATTTTTCTTTGGATCTACATGAACGCCTTGATTTGAAACAATATGGCCTAAATACTCTAATTCTCTTTGGAAAAAGTATCTCTTTTTAGGATTTGCATAAAGTTTGTTTTTTCATAACAAATATAAAAACTATTGCTAAATGCTTTTCATGGTCATCATCATTCTCACTGTAGACAAGTATATTATAAAAGAAAACAAGATCAAAAGCTTGGTATTCAAGAAAATTGTTATTCATCATGCGTGAAAATGTAGCAGGTGCATTGGTGAGTCCAAAAGGCATTACCATGTTTTAAAATTCATGGTGTGTGTATGATAATCAATGCATGAATTATAGTGGTGATGAAAAGGCATACCAAGTATAAAATCATAGGACTGCAAAGGAGCAATTAAGAATGTGTGTTCATCCATGTATGAAGCTATACAAATTTGAACATTATGCACTTCAATTGCAACATTATATCTATTTCCTTGAAGTGCAACCTTAACTTTATACATCAAAGTAAGTGGGTTTAATTGGAGGTCTTTCACTAGTGTATGAGAAATAAAGTCATGCGAACTACCATCATCCTATAAATATTAACAATTTAAGCATTAAGAGTACCTTGCATGCAGAGTAAAAATTGAATAGAAATTATGTGAGCCAAGGTACTTAGGTCCTGCTCCACTGCTTCTTTGGTCCAATCAGGTTCAATGTCTTCAAGAACCACCTCCATGTTGTGTACTTGAGCTCCAACAAGATTCATTTCATTTGTTCGGAAGCTACATTTAGCTTTACTATGACCAACCTTACCACAATTCGAACAAGTGATACGGGGCCTCTTTTGTTGGGCATCCAGCATCGTAGTTTCAAGGTTTGGTCCCGAAGTTCTAGGCTATAAGACACCATGCAACACACCACCCCATTCACGTGTGTCCATTATGTCCCCACCTCAATCTCCTCCACGTGAATCAACCCACATCAACTCCCACAACCACACCATCCATCCCCCTCACTAGTGCCTCTCGGATTTCACCACCCATTGCGTCGTTTCCACCCTCTCTTTAATCCCCCTTATTCGCATATTAAATTTTATATAACCATCCCTTCTGTTTCATGTCTCATTTTTCCTCAGTGTTCCATCATAGACTTGGACCTCCCCGCTCTGGATCACATTCTCACACCACACATGTCCACTACCATATCAATGTTCGCTATTGAAAACCACACACTCCACCACATCTCATGCAATGGACGCCACACCATCCATTACACCTTTATCCACATTTCACACAGAACTCCATATAACCCATCCACCAACCTCATCGCCACTCACAAGCATTATAACACGTGCATCCACCATCCCCATCCCCTCTCCCTTTACCTCTATATTACATATAGACATTCAAATATTTACGCATTCCAATACCATATCCTCATTGTCCACCATTGATAATGCATTAGAACAAACGTCCATGAGCATGCATCAAGTCTCTCAGTAGTTCACTACCATAGGCCAATGCTACCAAGAGCTATAGACAACCAATGCTGAATAAAAAGCACAACTCAATTCCTTGAGCATTGAAAATGCTTCGCTTAACACGAAATATATGGAGTGCAAGGACACTTACAATGCCATAGAATTCTAATTGGAACAATAGAGAAAAGAAGCCATGATAGAAGTGGAAGAACAACTTTGAGTACAAGGCACAACGCACACCAAACATGCAACATCAGACTACTACTCAAACACCTCGTAGTCGCTCTTGAAGAGAATCAAAGGCTACAAGAGAAAAACAAAGACAATTTCAAAGTAGCCGTGGAAACTTTAGAGGCACCTATTAGTCCCAATGGCTTTCAAGCAGTTTGCTCTAAGAACATCATGATCATCTTAGATGGATAGGTGCTATTACTCGAAGCTCATGAAACATTAATTGAAGAGTATACAGCTTTAAGGAATACACAAGAACCCATATAACCACCTGTACAGATAGCCTAACCACTTGAGAAGATAGAAGCAGGATAGGATGTATTGAAAGAGTTGTAAAGTCTATGAGATGAAGAAGCTAACCTACACGCTAAACTTGCAAAACAAGCTATTCTCCAAAGGATTTGTTCTCGGCAAGATGTTCTTAAGCTATGGGAATATATGAACATTCTTGTCATGCCCACATTTGAAGAAGAATATCAGCCACACGTAGTAGTGGGCAGACATGTCATTGACCTTTTGAGTTTTCAAGGATAGAATGGATGAATCAAATGGATGAAATGGAGAAGACACACTTTGCACACATTGAAGCATAGTTATAGGTAATGGCAATGATCAAAGAAAAAATATTAGAGTCCCCCTATTTCATCGAACTCTTGCCACATCGATATATCTCAACCAAACAAATTCAGTACAAACCTTTCTTCATGTACTTGGCCAAGTGTAATGAGGAACTATGAAAGATCATGGGTACATTACCCATGCATGCAACTCAATTCCAACCAAAGAGCCTCCCTTTGACTGTGACCAAAGGCACAATTTTACAACCGAATTGGAAATGAGACCTACTACAAGAGTACTCAAAAATGATGTAGGCATGGAGCAAGGCCCCAATGAATATCTGATTCAAACCCTTTCATGGAATAGTAATAAGAAACCCATTCTAGCCATCTTTTGTAATCAAAATGAAGAATGAACCAAAGTGCCAGGACTGTGTAATTTATCCATGCTTAGCACAATTAGGAGGGCGCCCCATGGATGGGTACATGATAGCTTATGAGACAATCATTACCCCTCTTGCATTGTATGAGAGATATAGCCAACAAGATGCTGCTCAAAAGGGCACCACATGTATTAATGCACGAATTGGAGCATAGTAAATTTGACCTTGTTTAGGCCATGTTTACAATGCCATCCTTGAGCAACTTCTATGTCAGGCTTTCTCCAATAAAATACCTACGGGCATGCTAGGAATAGAACCTCGAGGAAATGTTCACCATTGGGTTTTGGGAATATCATTTTCACTACAACATATGAGGGGAATACCGATGTTGCATATACCGACGGTCATAGTCGGCGCCGGTATAAAGCTTGGAAAATCTCACTAAGAGATACCGACGGTCAAGGGACCGTCGGTATGACCGTTTTAAACGGATCGTCGGTGTGGCCCGTAGATGCTAGTATAAGCATCCGTATAGGCGTCGGTATATGCGTCGGTATGAGCGTCGGTATAAGCGTCCATAAATTACTGGCAACTACCGACGCGTATACCGACGTCCATACCAGCGCCTATACCGGCGGTGAATTTTTAAACATACCGCGAAGCCGAGAGCAAAACTTCACATTTTGGCGCGTGTTTAAGTACTGTCGGTCTACTGTCGAACTTGCGCGCGCGAACCTGCATTGTCTTGTGCACACACACACACACGGATCTCTCTCTCTACACACACACACTCTCTCTCGGCTTAGCTCTCACATATTGGTAAGTGTTGCGCGTACTGTTAGCATTTGTGTTTCTCTATGCTTTAGGGTTTCTAATTTCTCTTTTCATTGATTTTGCAGAAGTTCGTTGGCATCGATTGTTTGGAATTGGAGGAGAGACGACCTACATTACGCTTTGACGACAACGATTCAAAAAGAGATATACTTGTAAGTGATTCTTTTATTCGCTATTGATAGAGAGAGAGAGAAAGAGAGAGAGAGAGAGAGAGAGAGAGAGAGGGAGAGAGAGAAAGAAAGAGAGAGAGAAGAGAAAGGAAGATACACATTAATTTACACATGCATACATACATACATACATGTACACACATGCATGCTTACATACACACACCTATACACACATGCATGCTTACATACACACACCTATACACACATGCATGCTTACATACACACACACATATACATATATGCATGCATACACACACAAATAAATTTACACACATGCATACATACACACACATGCATACACACATACATACACACACATATATACACATATGCATACATACACATACACACACACATACATACACACACACATATATACACACATATACATACATGCATGCATACATACACACACATATACTGGCATGCATGCATACACACATATATACACACATACATACATACACACATATACACACATGCATCATGCATGTATACATACACACACATGTATACGCATGCATACACATACGCACACATACACATACATGCATGCATACATGCACACACGTACACACACATGCACACACATGCATGCCTACATACACACACATACACATACACACACATGTATACATACACACACACACACATGTACACATGCATACATACACACACATATATACACACATGCATACATACACACATATAATCCTATTTTTATTTTGAAGTTTTTGTTTTACATCAAATATATAAAAATAGGATTAGGGTTTTAGGGTTAAATATTTAAGATTAGAGTTTTAGGGTTTTAAATAGGATTAGGGTTTTAGGGTTAAATATTTAAGATTAGGGTTTTAGGGTTTTAGGTCTACATATTTAAGATTAAGGTTTTAGAGTTTAGTATTTCAGATTTAAGTCTAAGTCTTTATGATTAGGGTTTTAGGATTTTAATACGTAGATAACATATATACACAAGCACACATATACATATAATACATACATACATGTAGATACACATGCATACAAAAATATACATATTTTAGATTTAAATCTTTAAGACTAGGGTTTTAGGGTTATAACACCTACATAAGATATATGCACACATACACATGCACATGTAATACATATATACATGTATATACACATGTATACAGAAATATACATATTTTAGGTCTACATATTTAAGATTAGGGTTTTAGGGTTTAGTATTTCAGATTTGAGTCTAAGTCTTTCTGATTAGGATTTTAGGATTTTAATACGTAGATTACATATATACACAAACACACATATACATATAATACATACATACATGTAGATACACAGCATACAAAAATACATATTTTAGATTTAAATCTTTAAGATTAGGGTTTTAGGTTTATAACACTTACATTAGATCTATGCACACATACACATGCACATGTAATACATGTATACATGTATATACACATGTATACAGCAATATACATATTTTAGGTCTAAATATTTAAGATTAGGGTTTTAGGGTTTAGTATTTGTGATTTAAGTTTAAGTCTTTCTGATTAGGGTTTGAGGATTTTAATACGTAGATTACATATATACACAAACACACATATACATATAATACATACATACATGTAGATACACATGCATACAAAAATATACATAGAATTTTAAGATTAGGGTTTTAATTAAATATATATAATTAAATATATAAAAAAAAGATTACGTAAGGAAAAAAAATCTGAATATATAAATAAATATATATATAAAATAAGATAATTATATACATAAATAAATATAAAAAGAACTAGTGTTTTAAATTATTTATTTAAGTATTTATAATTAAATATATAAAATTAAATATATAAAAATAGGATTACGTAAGATTAAAAATCTGAATATATAAATAAATATATATATAAAATAAGATATTTATATACGTAAATAAATATAAAAAGAACTAGTGTTTTAAAGTATTTAATTAAATATTTATAATTAAATATATAAAATTAAATATATAAAAATAGGATTACGTAAGAAAAAAAATCTGAATATATAAATAAATATATATATAAAATAAGATAATTATATATATAAATAAATATAAAAAGAACTAGTGTTTTAAATTATTTAATTAAATATATATAATTAAATATAATTAAGTAAAGAAAAAATCTCAATATATAAATAAATATATAAATACACAAACTCACATACTTATATACCTATCTATATTCACATATATATACATATACACATATATATACACATGCATACATATATATACATGTTTTAGTTCTAGGTCATTTGGATTAGGGTTGTAGGGTTTTAACACGTACATAACATATATACACACATACACATACACATATAATACATATATACATGTATATACACATGTGTATAGAAATATACATAATTGAGGTCCAGATCTTTAAAATTAGGGTTTTAGGGTTTATGCATACATATAACTTAATTAAGAGAAAAAAAATCTGAATAAATAAATAAATATATATATAAAATAGGATCAATAAAAAAAAAATCCGAATATATAGATAAAATAGGATAGCTATATAGATTAGGATTTTAAAACTAGGATTTTAAGTTTTTTTAGGTATTTAAGTATTTAGGTCTTTAAGAGTTAGATTTTTAGGTTTAATAAAAAAAGGAATGTTCTAAAATGTTCTAAAATGTCCATATTGTAGCAGATGGCTTCTTTGGATCCTCAAGAGAGAATGGCATGTCCTTGCACACAGTGCAAGTATCAAATTTATCAGAAACGACGGATTTGTACTGCACATGTTAGAGAGTATGGATCCTTTGATAGAAGTCGCCTGGAAAACCTATGCTATCATTCGCATGGTCCCCCAGGTGAGCCGATGGATCCAAACGACATTGCACCGGTAACATCTGGTGGAGAAAAGAGAGCAAAAAAGCACTTAGACGTAGAAGTAAGCACTAATAATATTACACAAAATGAACATATGGAAGAGATGCTTGAAGCTTTTTATGAGATGGACGAAGACCATGATGGTGAAGAAGGTGTCGACGAGAGTTTCATGGACACAACAAAAATTCCACGATCAGAAGTTGATGAAGAATATGAAAACATGCAAAGATTAGCTCGTTTACCACTTTACAATGGAGCAAAGATGTCTGTACTACGTGCTTCCCTTGCGATGCTCAATCTGCAACCCATTTATGGATTGTCAGATAGTAGTGTCACTGAATTGTTCAGGTAAGTGGAGAACAAATTGGCTTTCATTGTTGTATCACAATAACTTCATTTACTAATATCAATTTACTTGCTTATTGCAGGCTTCTTAAAGATCAAATTTTGCGAGAGGGCAATGACATGCCTCCAACACGTGGAGATGCGAAAAAGAATTTTACAGTCCATTGGAATGGATTATACGAAAATTCATGCTTGTCCGAATGATTGCATTCTCTTTTGGAATGAGTATGAGCATCTCCACGTATGTCCAAAGTGTGGAGAAAATAGATTTAGAGAAGACGTTATAGGCGAAGCAATCCCCGCAAAGGTTCTTCGCCACTTTCCTATCATTCCACGAATTAAGAACATGTTTAGATGCAAATCTATAGCTGAGTTAATGTCATGGCATACAAAGAGCAGGTCTACAGATAATTTAATGCGAGTGCCAGCTGACTCTGATGCTTGGAGGCACATAGATAGTAAGTGGCCAGAGTTTGCTAGTGAGCCTCCGTCCATACGTCTAGGCCTAGCTATGGATGGAGTGAATCCATTTGGATTACACAGTTCTTCATGGAGCACATGGCCTGTATGTTTGGTCAATTATAATATCCCACCATGGTTGGCCACAAAGAAAGGTCATTTATTATTAGCTCTTATTGTACCAGGTAAGTATAAGGTAAAAAACATGGATGTATATCTTGCACCACTTGTAGAAGAACTGCGCATTTTATGGGATGGGATCACTGTGCGTGACATGTCTCAACCTATAAGAAGACGAGACGTGCGAGTGCAAGGCATACTTATGTGAACAATGCATGATTGGCCTGGTTATGGTGAATGTTCAGGTTTATCGATTTCGGGTTACCATGCTTGTCCTTTATGCGGACCATGACTCGAAGCACGCTATTCCAAAGCACTACGTAAAACTGTCTATGAAGGACATCACAGATATTTACGCGAGTGCAAGAGATGATAATGCTCTAGAAGGCGAGTTAGATTATTGTGGTGTGATTCAAGACATCTTGAAACTATCTTTCAGAAAGTTTGATTACTTTGTTTTTGACGTGAAATGGTTCAAAGTAGTCACCTCTGGAAGAAACGCAACAGTGAGACGAGATAAGAGGGGTTTGCTTCAAGTCGACTCCACAAGATTATGGACAGATGAAAGGGATACATTTGTACTTCCCGAACACTGTGAGCAAGTTGTTTTTATACCAGATTCAAAAGATCCAAAGTGGCCATTTGTTTTACAAGTCGCTCCACGTAGTAGACAAATTTTTGAAAATGCAGATGTAGAAGAAAGTCCATCTCTAGTGGACTCAGAGGTTCATTCGATAGTTGAGGAGGAAGAGATCATTGTTCCAGAAGAAGAGGTCATTGAAGAAGAGGTCATTGTTCGAGAAGACGAAGCAATAGACGATGATCAGGAGAAAACCAGCATAGCAAGCGATTTAGAAGCCATCAATTTAGAGATAGATATTCTCGGTGCATCGGATCTTCAAGAGGATGCTAGAATAGCGGACTTTTGAATAAAAGACTTGTATGTACTAATTTTTTGTTTTTTTTTTTGTTTATTCCCTATATCATTTTTCTTATCGCATGCTAATTATTTGAGTTCTTTTATTACAGAGCACGATGGGAGACAGTCCTCCAGTCACTCCACAGTCCATGACAGAGGAGCAGTTTTTGGAGTTCATCTCTCAGGTTCCTCCTGCTTATATGGCCGTTGCATCACAGTATTGGATCGCTCGTGGCAGCACTCCTCCCGGCCTCACTCCTGCCGGCCTTACTCCTGCCGGCCTCACTCCGGATGGCCTCACTCCCGCCGGTGTCACTCCCTCCGGTGTCACTCCTGCCGGTGTCACTCTTGACGATGGTGCTACTCCCGTACGAGGTATGTCTCCTAGCTTTGTGACTCCACAATGACCATCTTTGCAGCCATCTCCTACTAAATCTACTAGTAGACATGTGCGTTCGACACCTTAGCGCGATACAGGGTCTGGCCCGTCTCGTAGATCGAGGTCACGCTCTGGAGCAGGAGGTATTAGGAGTGGATCTACAGGTAGGTCTGGAGGCGAAGGAGGCGGTTGTTGTGGAGGCAGTGCGACGGACGTTGTGTCGCCCGCTTCTACTCCTAGGACGAGTACCTCAGATGTAGGTATGCCACGTAGTACACGACGCAGTACACCATGTACACCTTGGGGTGCTCATGACCATGATGACTCCAAGGTGTATAGTATCCGAGATGGAGCTCCGGTGATGGATGCGGCTGGCAAAGCAATGCGTGCATGCACGCATACGACAGCTTTGCTCCATCGAGTTTGGACACTCCATCATGCGGAAATGGAGTTAACAGGATAAAGATCGGAAGAATTATATCACACAGACGATTTACCACGAGTTCGGACCAGCCGATGAACAGTCAATTGTCAGTTCAGAGTGGATTCTGCATACCGCACGTGAGGTCATGTCGCATCGACGATCCGAGGCTCATGATGCATTCAGAGAAGGCTTACCAAAGCCTATGTGGTTAGATGCTGACGAGTGGGACATGATTCGTGATGAGCAGCAGCAGACTCCTGATCGATATCGCCAGCAGCGAAATGCCGCAGCCACACGTCTAGACATGATTGGACCATCACATTTGGGCAGCGACGGATATGACACGATGCATCATGAGTTTGTAAGTACCATTTCATTTATAGAATTTATTTGTGTTAAATTTCTCATATATATTTCTCTAATCTTTTTATATTTGTTTCAGGAGATGGCAATGGGTCGTCCTCCAACACGATCGGAGGAGTCTTATGGATATAGTCATGGGTTGACTGCACTATTGCAGGACTTGGAGGGACGCGGTGCGGTAGTTTCATGGGAGCGTTTGCGATGAGGTAATTAATTTATAAACTTGGTTTTTACTTGTTTGTAATTTTCATGTGAATTTATCTCATTCCATTATTGTTCTTTGTTGCAGGGCTGTTGATATGGAACGTTCTTTGCATGTGTATGGTAGTGGAAGACCAATACTTTGCATTTGATTTCCATATGGCAATACATTGTTTTGCCACATTTTGTAAAAGCGTCATATATGACAGTGGTTTGCCACACTCTTGTACATGCTTCATTATTGAAATATATAACTTCTTTTGTACATGGTTCATTGTTCATTCTGATTATCGATCTCTTTTGTGTACAATAATACTGTGTTTCATGAAATCATAGTTCGGTTGTCATTAGAGTACACATCACATGTACTCGGTTTTTTTTGGGCAGAGTGTATTGTCTTTTGTTCAGCAACATCATGGTAATGTTGCTGTAGCAAAAGACAAAACATTCTGCCCAAAAAAGATTTTGTAGGTATGATCGTCGGTATAAGCGACGGTACTCCCAGTAGTGTCATCGGAATAACCGTCGGTACACCCAGGAGGCTGTGCAGCAGAAACCAATTACCGATGCGTATACCGACGCTTATACCGACGCTTATACCGACGCTTTTACCAACACCTATACCAACTCTCTGGTACCGACGTGGAGACCGACCTCTACACCGGCGTCACGGCAAATAAAGCCGCGTTCATTTTCCTCGGTAAAAACCTCGGTATACCATCGATCTGTTGTTGTGTTTGAGGCCTTCATCACTAGCCAACACATTTACTTTAGAATTTTTCCCGTGAAAAACTTACACACTCCACTAAGTAGCAGTACAAGCCATTAATTAGAACACATTGGAAGCACATTTGGCCAAAGGCATCCATTTGAATGAGCACACCCTTGCTCATAAGCTGGTTTATAACTTCATCTATCGCTTTGTGCAACAAGGTTCTATTGGGGACAATAGACCCAAAATGGAGGGGGTCATTGACAATAGCAGTCGACATAGACAAGAGATAACATGTTAAGAGATTTGGAGCAGCACTAGAAGGGTCCCCCTCAACAAATTTTCTATATCAATTATCTTCTACAATTTTGAAATCACCATGAAGAACAACATTCATTCTAATCAATACACCTTGTAACATGAAAACCCCTAGTGCTCCATTTTTTACAAGTAGAGGCATCCTCAAGCTTGATGAGGTTAGGTAAAATGTAAATGTCAGATTTTGTATTTTTTGGAGATCCTTTGATGTGTGAAAAGTAGTTAAGGACATAAGTTTTGTTTACACTAGCCATTAGATGTGAAACCAATTGAATCTATTCAAAAACTACAGAAAGAACTAGAGGGCTTATTTTTTAGGTTGGTTGGCTTGAGTTAGCTTGTATGTGAACTAAGCATGGTAAAAGATTTGATGCTTAGAAGTATTTCTCCTTCACTATCGCTATAACTGTTTCTTCCATGTGTGTATGTGTGTGTGCATTAGCGTGCTTCTCACCATCACCCTCACACACATCGTTTGCTCACAATTGTCATATCATCCTTACGTCTCCATTCATAATTAAAGGGTTGGAACTCCAAGAAGCAATACACATCCTTGTCTAGAGCAACAAATGTGCTTTAGACTTTCTTTCAATGATATTCTTTGTTATCATAAATATCAATGCTCTTGCTTTCATTTTCATAACAATCTTCAATGAAATATACAATACTGCCATCATCGTTGTAGACATCATGCTATTCTTTCACATGGATTCTCTTAATTGAAGATCTCATACTTGTAACTCTCAATGGTATGGTGGAATATCCTCAATATGATAAGTTGGAAACTACATACATAGTATGTATGTATGTATGTATGCTTGTTTATGTATGTATGTATATATTTATGTATTTATGTATGTATGTATGTATGTATGTATGTATGTATGTATGTATGTATGTATGTGTGTATATTTGTATGCGAATGTATTCTCTCAATGCCAAAGGCTGATCAATGGTTGATACAATTTTTCTTATGAATGCCTATAGGAAAAAGGGCAGGTTTGGAAGCTCAATAAAGAGTGGATTCAAAGTGGATTTGACCTATTTGGAACAAATTTAGGAAACCATTTAAAAAGGCATAAGGTAGTTCTCCATGGCTAGTGGGTGCCGATTTGTGGAGATTGGAAGGTCATTAAGTCATTTTAGAAGGCCAAGAGCATGTGATTACCTGGCATGAACTAACACTTGCTAACAATGAAGCCATAGTAAATCCACTCCTTAAAAAACCATAGCGACATGGGACTCTAGAGGGGGCTTAGGACAAAATAGCTAATGTCTCTATAGCTCCTTGTGTTTCACCAAAATCTCCTTCCTTTGAAGGGAGACGATTCAAAACAGACTACTTCAAGAATAGCTAGTGTTGAAAAAAACTTGCTATTTTGGTCCTTACACCTGCTAGTTCTTTTACTCAAAGCTTAGAGTAGAGAAACAATTCATGAACTTGCTTTTGAGGGAATCCAAAGCTTACCCCCAACTTTTTAGGGTCTAACTACTAGATGGTCAATAAGCACTTCGATGATGATTTCTCCCACATGCCTAAACCAAATTCCTTGGAATTTATACAGTATACAGTAGACTCTAAGCTGGTTCTAACAAGCCAAAGATTACGAAAAATGGTTGAGAATTCATTGAGATATGATCAGAGATGCTTAATGAATTTTATGTATTATAAAACATGATTGTACAAGATCATTGGCATTCTAATGTTGCTCAATGATGATGTACTGAGTGAGCTATGGTGTGAGCCACTTAGCTTCTAGAATTGATTAAGCACAAAGCTCTAAATGAGGCCACAGGGCCACAAGATTTACAAAAGACCTTTTTATCTTCCTAACTCCAGGAGACATAGGCTCTTAAAAGATTCTTCAAGATTTTAATCTTTTACAATGGTAAACGATCAGGTGATTACAAGCCAAGGTTCACATGATTCATCAAGTGATGGTTGCACACATTGTCTTGTAAGCCAAATGTATAGGCTTCATCATTTTGCACCAACAGTCAACATTGCCATAGTCAACATCACCATAGCTGATCGAACCCATAAGATTTTGCGTTCCGTCTTTAGATCTTCATCCAATAATATTGCTTCATCGAGGTTTACAAATAATAAAGTATTTCTAATTGTCTTTACATACATGTCAAAGATCAAAGAATACTCATAGTAACATCGTTGCAAAATAAATTAGAAGAAGGAGAAATCTATATCAATCACTCATATTATTTTTAAAACTCATTTAAGCATTCCATGTCATTGTAGATTAGAATGCTACCTTAAAGTTTAAAAGGACAAATAAAAGAATTTCTCAAATGAATGATTGCGACATGATATATTTATCAACACAATTCCAATCGTGCAGTAGGATATGAGGAAAAAGGTAGATGGTGTGTTCATAAAAGTTACCCATTCACGCATAGATATAGTAATACTTATAGATAGATATAAAATAATGCCCTATAAATAGAGAACGACAAGTAACATTATCTAACATAATTAACAATTCATAGAGCTCAATAATAAAGAGATAATCGTATGGCGAATGTAAACCACTACAAGGCGAATTCAAGAAAATGCTTGTGATATGGCTAGAGAATAACTTTCTTAGGTTCTTAGTTAAAAAAAGGCTTGCACTTCAAAGAAAGTCCATTCACATAAAAAATAAGTAGGCTCTAATTATGTAGAGAAATTAGCAGATAGAGACTAAAAAAAGATATTGAATATTAACAATAGAAGAGAACTACATATCTCTTTCATCGGATGACCAGGTTATATTTTGACCTCTTTTTGTAGCTTGCTATTTCCTTCTAGTTTTTTCTTTTTTTTTCTCCTTATGTTCATTTTCTTCCTCTATTGGATCTTCAGAGAAAATATTCAATTATATGATGGAAACTCTCCTAAAAATACTCTAGCTATTTTTTGTGCATTTACAACAGGCCTCTATAAAACTTGTAAGTAAAGATCATATTTACAAATGTCATATAATATGTAGAGGAAACCTCATCACACTTATGCATATAAATGCAAGAAATTAAAATCGGAACTTACATAGATTTGATCCACCCTTGAAATATCTTGAAATCATATACTCGGCATGTATTCCTATCATTGGGGATCTCACACTCATCCATGTTTAGAAGAAAATTGGGAACACTTCTTTTTTTAGTATGATTGTTATTGGAAAACTCAACCATCCACCTCTACAAGAGCTCCAAGTGCAGGAAGATTTTCTTATGATATTATATTCAATAGTGTGTTGTATCCTTTTGAACTTCTTTCTTATATGGTAGGGAAATCCAACATAGTCATTTAGCTTGTCATTGGGTCTTTTTCGAGGCCTCAAAATATCCCTAGTAGTTGGAAAGATTTTTGGTCCTTTACCAGTTAGGGTTAATTCCATTGTCCTTTGTGAAGCTTTTTTTATGAATACCACTATCATTGCACTCTAAACATTATCAATGGATATGGTGTTATTACAAATAAAATGATGGATCACTTTTGTCTACACAACATGTTCTTATGCAACAAATCCTTTGCAATCTTCGAGTTAATGAGATTGTTGGTAGCAGCCAGCGTAGTCAAGGCCTTGCGAGATAGGGAAGCCAATGAAGGGAGTCAGAGCAGAGGGAAGGATCAAGTATGCAAAGCACTCAACGTAGATCCGGCAAGTAGGCCACATAATTTCTCATGAAGAAATATTTCCCAAATAGTGATTTTAATCACTTCAAGCCATTGTGAATACCATTTTCCATTCTTTCTACTCCATTTTGTGCAAGCCAACGATTCATCAAACTTGAGCAGTATTAGAAGTGTCTACGTACCAATTTTCATAATTTTTAGAGCTCGTTTGACCCTCCAAAATAGCATAGGAACCTAACTTATAATTAGTCTAGACATTAGGTGTGGACAGGTCCAAAACCTAGTCAAAAACTATAAAACGAGCTAGAGAGATCATTTTTGAGGTTAGCTTGTTAGAATTCTGAGCTATTCTAAAATAATTTTTGAGTAATACAAAGAACTCCATTGTTCCTCTCTTCACTCTTGTCTTGTGTGCAGGTGTGCGTGTATGTGTGTGCATGTTAGTGTGCTTCTCACTCACCCACTTGTGCCTTCACTTTCTTAAACTCTTCATACTAGTCCTCACGTCTCCACGGATTTAGGATTATGAGGTGGATCTCCTCATATTGGTACTTGCCATTGTGCTAGAGTGACACCAAATTTGGCATCGTTACTTAGGAGAGAACTTCGAGGACATGTGTGTGACGGTAATATGTAGACTTGTGGCATTGGTGTTGTAGGTAATTTCCGTACTTTCCATTATTTTCTCTTTCTTACTTCACCATCATCATCTCCATCATCATCCTCACCATCTCCCACCTCCATCTCCACCTTAGCAAATTTTTTAATTTTTTGGTCATATCACCTTCCCCACCTCATTCCCCTCGTTTCACTTGTGAGAGACAGTGAGGGAGAGCTTGTATGCGATCTATTTTTATGTTTTTTTTTTGAACATTTCTTGTGAGTTTCGACTGTATCATCATGTCCACCAAGTTGTGCAAGTATGAAAAATGTCTGCATAGGTCCTAGGGCGTTGACCTCTATCAATCAAGATTGATAGAAAAATCGATTCTTTGGTAAAACTAAGTGCACAAACATAGTCTAGGGACCTTGCCCATCACAAATCCAAAAGAATTTCAAAAAAAAATTCTTTTCCTTTTTCCATCATGATTGACAGCATCAATCGTGATTGACAGTGTCCATCATGATGGATAGCGTGTCCATCTTGACATATGGTGTCCATTGAAATGGACACCCCTGTCCATGGTGATCGACACAAAACTTGCAATTCACACTCAAACATGGCCAAATTCTTGTCCATCTTGACGCATAGAGGCTGCATTGATACAAGCTAATGGAAAAATCTAGGAAAAACAATCAATCGTGATGGACAGCCCACAATGGACTATGTGTCCATCATGATTGACAAGGGTCCATCATGACAAACATGTGTCCATCGCAATGGACACCCCTATCCATCGTGATCGATAAGAAAATCATGATTGATACCCCAATTCAGCAAGAAACGTATCCATCACAAAGGGCACAATTGACACAAAATAACATAAAAAACCCAAGTCATTCTATCCATTCCAATTGACACCCATCCATCGCAATTGACACCATGAATCGTGATTGACAAGCCATGAGGGATAGCTCTATCCATCACGATTGACAGCCGTGTCATTCATGATTGACAACCAATTTTGGCTAATTTTTAGGGTTTTTTAATTTTTCAAATTTGGCAAAAGTTGATCATAAATTTCAAGTGATAGGAGCAAAGTGAGGCCCCAATCATATAATCTGAGATTTCCTATTTACCTGTTTTAATCCGCAGAACCATGAGCTGTCAAAACCTCTTCATAAGAAATCTATTTCTAGTAATCTATACCTTGTTGGAAAGCTCATTTTGAATCCCACACAAGGTATATGTGCACTTATAGATATGGTATTTTGAAGTTGACCTTCCACAAAGGTGAGAAAGTTGAGGGATCTCTAAGGGAATTTTCAAAGAAACAAAGAAAAATTCAGTCTTTGAATTACATGAATGGACATGGTTCATTATGACAATTGAATTTTAATCTTGAGCTAACTTTGGGATTGTTACAGGTCCACTGAGAGCATCCAAGGGCATCTAGAGCAGAGCATGTTGTAGGCTTGAGAAAGAGTCTCTTGAGGACTTAAGGGTGATTCAAGGGAGATGTGGATTAAGGTTGATCATTCTCAACCCACTCTATCAATTCCTAGCTTACGCTAAGTACGGATAGAGGTTTTGATTAATTAAGGTGACATTAAGCACAATCAAGTTGATGAACCCTAATTAATCAAGTGCAAGCATAAATAGGTTACATTTGCAAAAAACCCTAAAGTAAGAGAACTTAAATCAAGCGACCAAACTCAAGTACGATAAAACTCAAGTGTTCTTTGCGACAAAATTGATTGGACAAGCAATGAAAGCCTAAGGAAAATAAAAAAGAACAAGTGACTAAGGCAAAACAACTCTACAACGAGGTTGTACTTGGGAAAAAAGGGATAATCATCAAGGCTTATGAACCTTAGGTGAGGAAGATATCTAGGAAGAGATAGAAGTAGCCTTAGATCTTCTAAAGCTAGTGCCAATCATACTACTAGGTCTTGGGCCCAGCAATTGAGTGATTACCCATACACTCTAAATTATGAAACGAGTGATTTTGAGATGTCATTTAGAATGGAGAGACTTGTAGGTAGCTCAGGAGTGGTATAGCTAGAAAAACCAAAAGGTCCTTACAAGAATCAGTTGGAATATATGAAGATCAACTGACTAGGTGCTCGCACCTATGAGAATGGTCTGAGAAAATTTGTTGTCTAGATTAAAAACCCAGATAAACCCATTGGACTAGAACATCCAGTAGTCAAATTTGAAAATGGTACATACATAGACAAAGAAGGGACCGTGTGTGTGGTCACCAACCAATGCGATAAAACAGATGAATTCGATAATGTAATCTTGAATGTTGAAATAGGTGACATAGAGCAAGGGAATTTAGGAAGAGACCCAAAGACACCTAGAGGCAAATCAGTCCTGCCTAGAATAATGACTCTAGAGTGGGTTCCCTAGGAGAATAAGAGCATAGATTTGCTCCTAAATCAAGAAGCATATGAGGCTTTTTGGAGGTATAAACTAGACCAGCCTAATGAAGTGGGAATGCTTATCATATATGAATTCAAAGATCTTGATACCCCATGCAAAGTGACTTACTTAGACAATACTTTAGAGAGAGTCTTTGTGGTCTCAGAGCATGCTACGAATGCCTACACTTAGAAGGGTGAATTTATTTTTCCCCAACCAAGATCAAATGTCTCTTTTGGTCACCAAGGAGCTAGAACATCCCAAGCTCATAGGGAGAGGAGTAGAGATAGATGGGAGGTAAGCTTTGATAACCCAATAGGAAGAGAAAGAATGAGACCGAAGACAGATAGAGTGGAAAAAGAGAGACATAGAAACCCAAGGAATCAAAGAAATGCAAATGAATTCCCTCTAGCAATGCCTAGAGAAGACACAAGGCCCTTGAGCCCTACAGAATTGGTCAAGTCTATGAAGAACTATTTCGATGGTACAGGTAAGTCTTGAAAGCTCAGCAAGTTGATGACTTCTATAAAGATTCAAATACCTCTACTAGCCTCACTTCTAAACAATCCACATATTTTGAGGAACTTGTATAGAAGGTAGCTTTGAAAATAGGAGTCTCTAGAAAATAGGTACCTAGATTTGCCCTAGTACGATGATGCCTTACCTGTGGAGGAGACCATATCGCTAATGTGTGTCCAATTATGTCTCAACCCCAAGTGAACCCTAGGGGCCAATACTGCACCATAGAGAGGGGATACACTAATCACACCGCACAAGAACGCCCTTATAACAAGCAAGCGGTTATACAAAACTATCCATAGCCATATCCACAACAAAGGGGATATCAAAATCAATACCCTCAGCAGTATGCTACGCCTTAGCAACCCAACTAGCCTCCATATCAAGCTCAACAAAGACCTCAACCGGTGTTAGCTTAGCAACCTCCAACTCCAACCAATGTGGTTCTAGTGAAGTATGCAATCATGGAAGAAAACTTAAGTAGAGCCTTAGTGCGAGTCTCACCATTGCTTTGAAAAGTGACCCAAATGATCATAGTTTTGACTCGATTCATATTGATAGTCTACTGGCTTAGTATATGTAGTCACATGAGCATAATGAAACATACTATTACGAAGACCCAAGTGAATCTAGTGGGGAGCTTGAATATGCTAATGTGATGTATGCAAATCCTAACTCTAGATCCCAACGTAGACAAATGAGACCCCTACACCTAGAGAATTGTGTTATAGATGCCAAGGTAATCACTTCATTGCTGATTGTGCTAAGAACCCAAACAATGGGCCAAAGATCACTCCTATTAATGTAATTTGGCTAGTAGTTGATTCTACTGGAAGAGCGACTTCCACTATCCCAGTGCAGGTAGCCAGAAGAGCTCAAACATTATAGAAAAACCAAGGCTTTGGTCTCGAAAAGGGTTTTGAAGTCACTAAGAACAAGAGTATAATCAAGAAAAGAACAAGAGCTTGGAAGGATAGCCATGAGCGAATGAAAAGGAAATGGTTTAAGAAGATGAGTTAGCTAGAGGAAAGCTTAAAAGAAACAAAAGCCAAAATGGTTGAGCTCACATTTCGAATGCACTCTCACAGAACACCACCACCGCCATCCCCATCATCTTCTAATGCACCACCTTCTAATCCACCTCATATAACCCCACCACCTCTTAGATTAGGATTAGTCCTAGCGGATCCCACTCTTGAAGATATAGACATGATGCTTAAAGCATATCAAGCCAAAATTCAGGAAGGGCACAACATAACAAATCATGAAAAGTGTTACCCTAGAGGTGACCTAGAGATAGAGAGATCAAAGCTTTATGCTAAGATTGTAGAATTGGCTCAAACCATGTTTAAAGCCATTCACCTCTTTAATTACTCTAGTTTAGCTAAGACTTAGTTGCATTTTGATGGACTCTTAGAAAGATTGGAGAGTTTAATTGTGAAGTCTAGAAACGAAGCCACCTCCCAAGGTAAGGACAAGGCAAGTGAAAGAATGATCATTTTTCCGTGAGGTAGGAAGAATATTCTGACTTGGTAAAAACTTTTCAGATAATAACCTGTAAGTTTATCAAAAAAAGATATATTAAAAAAGTAAATAAATAAATAAAAAATAAATAAAAAATAAATAAATAAATAAATAAATAAATAAATAAATAAATAAATAAATATATATATATATATATATATATATATATATATATATATATATATATGCATATAATTTTATATGTGTATGCTTATGTGCATCTTTCAAAATATTCGTGCAAAATTTGATTGTTTTGGATGGCAGGATACGATTGTTTGTTTTGGAGGATATGAAGTATGTACCTTCATTGAATGATTTGTCGATTCTATCATATGTTCAGTTTGAAAGTGCGAGAAGCGAGTTTATAATTGCTATTAAAAGAATTTGGCACTGTTTATAGACCATACGATGGTGACCTCGATGAATCGCATGCATAGAGGTTACTCAAGATAGAGCAACCTGATCATAAGGGACTAGTACCAGTAGGATTCCTGGGCTGTGCACTAAACGTCTTGCATGTCAATGATGAGCAGCTGAACTTTAGGATACAAAGTGGAAATCATGGTGTCTTGAGAGGATCACTTTTATACAGCTTGTTCAAAGAACTTCAGGCTTATGATACTGAAGTTTTTTGAACAAGCTGTATAAAAGTGATCCTCTCAAGCCACCATGATTTCCACTTTGTATCCTAAAGTTCAGATGCTCATCATTGACATGCAAGAGGTTTACTGCATACCCTAAGAATCCTCCTGGCACTAGTCCATTATAATCACATTGCTCTATCTTGAGTAGCCTCTGTGCATGCGATTCATCCAGGTCACCATTGTATGGCCTATAAAGAGTGCCAAATTATTTGAATAGCAATTATAAATCCGCTTCTCACACTTTCAAACTAAACATATGTATGAATTGACAAATCATTCAATGAAGGTACATACTTCATATCCTCTAAAACAAACAATCGTATCCTCCCATCCAAACAATCAAACTTTTTGCGAATATTTTGAAAGATGCATTAATAGTTTTAAAAGATGCACGGACAAAAAGTGTCCATTCAATTCGAGTTCTTGTTCTTACCTTATCTAAAGTAGGAATAAAAACCTGCATGTATATATATATATATATATATATATATATATATATATATATATTTATTTATGCATATATATATATATATATATATATATATATATATATATATATATATATATATATATATATATATATATATATATATATATATATATATATATATATATATATATAGAAAATTGAAAATTATACCTTAATAGTGTCGAAACAGATACATTACTCCATCCAAAACAATTTTGAAGGTTGAGAATAAGTAAGCTCGCACTTAATCATGTCAAACAACTTCCTTCATATACATGCTTTAGACATTCCTCTCAAAGATATTTCTCATTTTTAGAAATATCAATGTTCTCACTGTCATTTTGATACCAATCCTCAATAAAATCTGCCATGCCATCATCTTCATCATTGTCACACAAATCTTGTACTTTATCCTCTTTTGAATATAGATCTTTCAACTTTGCATATTGCACATGATTAGTTTTGTGTAGCCTCCTCATGGAAGCTTTTGATAAATAAGGTCTTACTGGTAATTGTGAATGCTGTGGAGGAATATCATCAACATCGTACGTTGGAATCTACACATATAAATAAAATTCATTAGTATTCCATAAATGAATAAAAAGTAAACTTTAAATATAAAATTAAGTAGATAACTTATTAAATATGGATAGAAATTTTTTATTCTCTCTAGCTAAAAGGTGCTCTTGGAGGTCTACTCCATCCATAATTCACTAATAGTTCATCACCAGCATGTAATGTAGTAATAGCATTGACAACTATGTATCTTGATACATCTCTACTCATGTATGGTGATTCATGACTATTTTCACGCTGCTCAAATGTGAAATTAGTCCTTGAACTATTATGTAACCCTCGGCTACTATTTATTAAACCTGCTATATTTCCATGTGTGTAAGGTCTTCCATCAATATATAATCTTTCATTTTCTACATGTAAAATCCTTCTACTAGTAAGGGATGCTGCGTTCAAGCATATTCCATAAGTACTCATTCTTTGAACATAACGTGAAACTCGATGCCAATCTCCCCATCCATATATAGGACCACAAAATGACATAAGAGTGACTTCAGAGTTTGGAGGCACATACAAATCCTCTACAATAAAGAGACCACGACCAGCATTAGTAATAGTGGATGGAGCAATCATATAGCGATTACCCCAAAAGTTGAAAACCTCTCCATCTAAAGGAAGTGGTCCTCTATTCCATCCTTCATATCTTCTTCTATCATATGTTTGTACTAAAGAACGATGAACAACAAGTCCATGACATGTACGAGGTATATTAACATTATGAGCAAAATTATCATCATCATCATCATCGAGCAAGTATTCCTGTATATCAACAATAATTTGATTTTATCATGGTTTTTAAATAAAATAACGACATTAATATATATAGAAAATACATACCCAAGCATTATCACGTTGACTAGGTGATGGTGCACGCTCAAAAGTACCATACTCTCCCTCATGTTCAATACATTCCAATCGTGGTCTTCGATATGTGCCATAACAAGAGTTACACCAACATATAATATGCTCTTCATAGTAGAATTCATCATAATTCCTATTGGAGGACACATGTGAAGTCGTTGCATGGGTAGGAGGTGGTGGAGTACCCTCTTATTGATCAGAATCTGCACATAATAAGAAACAAAAAAAAAATTTATGTATCCATCAAATATATTTAAAATTAAATGTTTGATATACTTACAGTATAAAGTCATTGCATGATGAGGAGACGGTGGTGGAGTTCCATCTGATTGATCAGAATCTACAAATAATGGTACTTGATATTAATAATCTGATTATCTACATACACAAAAAATTCACATATACATATTTACACATACACACATATTCACATATACACATTTACACATACACACATATTCACATATACACAACTACACATTTTTGTGGGATAAATGCATGTATTTTGTATGAATGAGTGTATATGCATGCATCTGTGTGTACGTATATATGTGGAGATGTATATGTGTGTTTATGTTATATGTATGTATATGTGTATATGTATACATATATGTATGCGTATATGTTTGCATGCATATCTGTATGTGGGTATGTGTATGTGTATGTGTGTGTATATATGTGTATGTATTCTGATTTTTTTTTTGTTTGAGATTAAATTAACAGGAGATATTGTATGGTCGAAAGAAATAAGAGGCGAGCTAGCATACCACCTGAGACGTGGTAGTTTTTTTGTAGAGAGCTACATCTTCAGGAGTCATTTCCTCAGCAGAAGGTACACAAATTAATAGTTTATATTTATAATTTTTATATATTTTTGTAATTTTTTACATTTAATTTATGTATTTTTTTTCTTGAATAAACAGGCATCTGCAAAGAAGAGAGTGGAGTTGGGCCACACATCGCACCTAGGCCAAATGGGCCATAATGGTTTTGTAGCTACATTTGTAATTATATGTGTTATTGTGAGTATATTTTTTATTTTAGTTAAAATGCAAGCAACTAATGTTTTTTATTTGTTTCATTGCAGCGGAAGGATTATGGCCGATATCTTACGAAACATGAGATCAAGCATGCTACACATTTTGGATATCGGCATTTGAGCGAGTATATGCAAGATCATCCTGATGCCTTTGTGAGTATTTTTAAATTTTATAGAATTATTATTAAGACACTCAGGAAGGGAGGCTCCGGACTTTTCCCATTGGGAAGAGCATCAATAACCTCGATAATTTCGTTCTCTGAAATGTTAGCATCCAACAAAGAAATCATGTTCGGAGGGATTCTAGGTTGAGCAACCCTTGAGATGGATGCCATGCAATCACGCCTGTCCGGGGAAAGAGGAGTCGAGACCCCAAGGAGATGGGTGAAGTGATCAACGATGATAGATCTATTCTCAACTTCCGTGCTACATTTGATCCCAATGTTGTCGACCAAGAAGGGGATGGCTTCCCTAGCTTGTTTCCTTTTAAGGATGTTACACATCTCTTTCAAAGGTTTATCAGCCTTCCCCGACCACCAATCATTGAAAAATATTTGTAGAAGGGGACGTAAGAACCCAATCCCACCTCTAGTTCATACGAGGATTAAAGCCCAAACCAATATGCAAGAGAAAAAATATTTGATCACTCAAAATCTACTCACAACCTTGGTCGATAAGAAATTGTGTTTGGAGCCTCAAAATGGCGTTGAAGGTAGTTTTGAAGTAGTTTATTTTCAATCCTGAAGCCAACGATAAGGTAGTTAGACATTGCTAAAAGGAGAAAGCATTGTAGGGATCATTATAAATAAAGGTATTCGTGTCATTAGAAAACATTTTCATGCTTATGTGATGTTGCATATTAGGCAAAACAAGCCCACAAATTTTTCTAATAGGAGCTTGATGGTTGACCAAGCCACCAAGGCCATCACCTACAATGATGAACACAAATGCAACCATGGGGAAAGCTTGTTTGATTCATTGTTTTAATCTAAGTGATTGGGAGAATTTGGTATTGACATTGATATGCTCATAGGCATTACCTATAGGTTTTGAGATCATCTTGATGAACTTAGAGCCACATCCAAGGTCTTTTAAGGATTGGAGAAGAAAGTCCCACTCAATTTTATTGTAGGCTTTGTAGAAGTGGACTTTTAGAAAAAGCACTTCTTGAAATGATTTTTCCACATAAGCAAGACCTTCCCAAACGTTGGTGATAGCTTCAAGGATGGACTACCATGAATAAAATTCTTTTGTTCCCCATCAATCCAAGAGCATAGGTGACAAGCAATGCAATTAGCGATAGTCTTAGAAAAAATCCTAAATCACTTTTGTAGCATTGTAATAGAAATCCAATTTTCAATCTTTTTTACAGTCCATTTTGTTAATTATTTTAATCACACCTTTGTGGAAACAATTAGGTAATGTGCCAAGTGCACGGATTCTTATTAGACTATTTGTAGGGGAGTCACCAACACATGCTTGAAATACTTGAACAACTCATTAGTGAGACCATCCAAACCGGAGTTTTGAGCATCTTGAAGGAATTCAATCACTTCTAAAATTTTTGGGTCGGTGATAGGGGAAACTCGAAGAGTTACCATATTTTTTTCTACCCTTTTGGTTTTAATCCTAGAGATGGAAGTCGTACAAGCCTTCATGTTAGGAGACAATGGTGTGTGCAACCTCAAAAGTCGTGTGAAGAGGCTGAGTATAATTGCACTATTCTCCTTGTCCTCTTTTAACTCCACCCCAATGTTTTTAATCATGTAAGGATAAGAATCCTTATCCTACATTTTCTTCAAAAGTCTACACAATTCTTTTGCTGATTTTTCTACTTTTTCAACCCATCATTTTTTAAAGTATATCTAAAGGCTCTTTCTCTGAATTGTTTCTTCATATCTAAGCATGCCTTCGATCTTCTATAGCACAATTTTGGAGGTGGGATTGCCCTTTGTTGACTTCAGACTTGAGGCTTTAGAGCCTCAAGTCTAATAATACATTGGGGAGTTCCATCTGAGTTTTAAGCAAGAAATATGGCTTTTTCTTGACCACCACTATCCAACACTTGGTTGAAAAGGAGCAGGCATGGAAGGCTTTGATCCATGTGAATGTGATCTCTTGCCAAGCCGAAGGAAGGGAGATAGTCACAGGATTGGTGTGGAGCCAAAGAGCTTTTCTATAATGAGCCATGTTTTGGAAGGTGAGAAACATGGGATAGTGGTAAAAAGAACCAAGTCCACACTCCATGAGCCAAGGGGGCCAAATTTTGTATGATATTTTATGACACATAGCTCCTATCTATGCCACCTTTCTAAGGACTCGATCCATCTTGGAGGTTTGACCAAGAGAAGCTGCTTTTGTCTTTCACCTCCACAATATCACAAGGAAGCTTCATCTAGTCCCAAATACCCTTCTCAATACTATGCATAACTACTCTTATTTGTTCCCATCTATCTGACTAAGCTTCAACCAATAAGATTTGGCGGAAGAGTTTCTAATATTTCACAAGTAAATTTTCTGCCTGTGTTGAGATTGGGCATGTAGACGAGGCAATGGTGGTGCACGGGGCACAAAAGGAGGTATGAATTCTCCCATCTCTCAAGAAGATAATGTAAGTGTGACTACTTGAAACTAGTAGCTACACCTCCAATGCCTTGCGGGACGTGTTATTCTCCCCTTTGCTAATTCTTCTAGTTTGATGTCTAACTTTAAAGATCCATTCTGAGGTACCGATGGCCAATGGGTTTCTTTGGATTTCTCTATTAGTGAAGGATCTTTATGCTCAAAAGGTACATTTCTTTAGGCTATGTTATCTTTCTTTTGCATTGTCGACATGTTTTAGATTATTCAATTATTGTAGCGGAAATCTATCTCAATCTACACCCTTCAATCCTATGTCCATGCATACTTCAACGAAAACAAGCATCTCGTAAATTTTTATCGCGGAATCGTATTCGAGGGGTACCTATATCAAGTTTTATTTTGGAGGGAAGATCCTTGTTTAGGTTAACGACTAAACACATACTATGCACTATATGCTATCAAATTTATTCTTACAGTTTATGCTATCAAATTTATTCTTACAGTTTAGCATATTGGGAACTCTCGCCCGAAGCACTAGAGGCCAGCTCTAAACAAAGAATCTGTAGAATGCAATAAATAGATTTACAAAAAATTTCAGAGGTCAAGGACTCCATGTAAAAGAACTTCTAGTAGGCGTTATAAAACGACAAACATAGAACAAGAAAAACGGAGAAAAGAAAGCGACACTTCACGGCGGTTTATTTGAAAGAAAAGCAAGAAACATTCCATAGAGATCCATTGATTCATCAAGATCAGATGTTCATGAACATCATAAGCTTTTAAAGCCTACAGATCAAAGATAAATACAAAAACCTGAGACCACCCAATGCCCCCTAATACCGTTTTTTTTTTCATGGAAATGAAACAGGGAAACCTAGTAAAGGGGTGAGTGAGGGCCACATAGAATACTAGTGATGAGAAAAAGCATGTTCTTACCAGAATCTCGATTAGATTTAGAGTGTCGTGAGTTTGAGTCTAGCTAGAAAATCCAAGACAAAGGAATCCATTAATAACCAATTGTGAATGTGCTCGTTATATACTGAATTACAATCCAACAAAGGGAATTTTACAAGAATTTTTATGCAGATAACAATGAGTTCAGTGATCCAATACTTAAACATGACTTTATTAATTACACATCCAGGATCACTTAAACATGACTTTATTAATTACACATCCAGTAGGATTTGAAGATCAAAGATACTAGTAGGTCCTCTTAGAATTTTATTTTATCCACAAATGCATCTCCATTGCGGTACTCTCGTGCAGGATAGGATATACCCTACAAAAGTAAGTTTTCAATGGGCTGGAGGTTGTATGTAACATTAAATCTGGATATAAGGATGGGTTTTTACTCCCTAGTGAATATACTCGAAATTCTAATACTAATATAGAGATCATTGAGTTGTTATCTTTTGCAGTTCGGTTTTTCATTTCGTGAGTCATGTCCATCATACAAGACCTTATCATGTCAAGGTGCCAATAATATGGATCCAAAGGAACCTTTACTTACATTTCTCATAGTTTGTTCATTCACATAATGATGAAGGCTTGATGCTCCTGCTTCATGATGAAGGCTTGATGGTTCTCCTTAATAAATGTTTGCTAGTTCATTCATGGCATATGAGTGAGTTTGAATTGTGTTATTATATTTTAAATGTTGGCATGACGCAAACGCAATTCTTTTACTCTAACTATTAATATAGCCAACGTTTGGTGTTATATGAGAGCCTAGAGTAAAGGAGATGAGAACTCTCCCTAACCAGAGCATTATATGTGCTCTCACATGAGTGCCAAGTGGAATTTATGTGAGAAGGCACCATGAATTTCATGGAAGGTGTTATTCTATAGTCTTGGATGCATGGCTGGGAGGATCATTCTACAAGAGTATTATATGTGCTCTCACATGAGTGCCAAGTGGAATTTATGTGAGAAGCCACCATGAATTTCATGGAAGGTGTTATTCTATAGTCTTGGATGCATGGCTGGGAGGATCATTCTACAGTAAGATCTCCATACAAATTTTCCTAGTTATAGCTACTTTAATCATCATCATCGTCTCGGTAAGAGAGCCCATGAAGTAGAAAACTAGGGAGTTTCTCAAGGATTGGACACAACACATGGTATCGGACCCATGGACTAGCGCTAATGTTTTTTTTTTTTTAATGTAAAGGAAGTTCGGCAATAGCCTACTCTCCCGGACTTGAATTAAATAAAGAAAAGTACAAGAGAAGGGGACTAGTGCCCTCGGGACCCCCCAAATCCCACAAAGCAGGGGAAGCTTTTACAGAGCTTAGATGACATTACAAAGAAGGTTAATTACCCTCTCATCACCCTCATGTGGGGCCCACTTGGGTTTGAGCTTGTTATCGATCAAAAGGAGTACTTGGTGATGCCTGAAGGGGGGGGATTTTTTACAGTTGACAATCCTTTTGCCAAGGAGGAACAGCGATTTCTCAATTGACCACTCCTTGGGGGAGTCACCGAAGTTGAAAGCACATCTTTCCCGCCAGATTTTCCATAGAACCTCCCCTCTGATGGCGTTCCAGAGAGTCGCGGAGCAGCCGATCGCTTCTCCCAGCAGGGCTTGCTGCCAACTGAGGCTTTTTTGAAGTCTAATTCTCTTTCCAACCACCTGCCAGAGTCTGTTGGAGTTGGGGCAGGTAAAGAAGATGTGTGAAACATCTTCGATAGACCGGTGGCAGCGTTTACACCAGGGAGGGATCCCACAGATTTTGCTGGCCTTGAGGTTGGTCCAGATTCCGTGATGAAGAATTTGCCATAAGAGGACAGACTTTTTGATTTCTATGAGGGGGTGCCAGATAGCCATGAACTTCATGTCCCACCGAAGCCGCGTCCATGACAGGCACCACTTTTTGTTGAGGTTAACCTGATAGTCGATCGTTTCTTTGATGTTCGGGATTTTTGATAGACTATTCCCATTGTGCCATTTGAGACCAAGCGAACTCGGCATGTCGTGTCCCATGAGAAGGCGAACTTTGTGTCGGTCCCAGGCGAGAAATCTGCTTTGCAAAGTGTTCCATTCTTCATGTGAAATGTTGATGCAAGGGTCAATATCCTCTAAATTGATCCAGCGGTTGGTGTCTTGTTTCCAGAGATGTTTCCATTTTTTGAAGCCTTTGTTCCATAGCTTCTTGGCGTTTTGAATGTTCCAAGATTCCACACTCCGGATGCCTTGGATCGAAAACCAGATAGAGTCGTTTTGTCTGATACCGGCAGCCCACTTCCAGTCTTCACTTATTCTTGTGGAGCTTTTGACTTTATTCCAACTCTTCCAAAGGGAGCACACCAGATTGGAGCCTTTCGGGAAGACGGGGATCGGGGAAAACAGCAAGGTCAAGATGTCAAGATTCCGCCAATTTGGGAAACCCATGAGCGCCAACTCATTCTTGTTTCTGAAGATCAGCTTGGCCCACGAGGCCTCCCCGTTGCACCAAGCCTTAATCATCGATTTGGCTGCCAGTTTGTTAGCCATACACCCAATGTCCAAGATACCAAGTCCCCCACTATCTCTATGGCTGGTGCAGATGGACCATTTGATTTTAGGCACCCCCCTCCTATTGTGGTCGCCCGTCCAAAGGAAGTTTCTACAAATACTATCCAGTTTGGACAGATCTTGCTCTTTCGGTCTCCAACAAGAGAGGAAATAAATGGTAGAAGATAAGAGGAACGTGTTGATGACCATAGCACGACCAGCAAGATTGATTTGCATACCTCTCCAAAAGTTAAGCTTGTTTTCAAGTTTGGCAAGTACCCAGTTCCACCGCTGTTCCATAGAGACGCCAAACCCCAAGGGAATCCCCAAGAGCCGAAAAATTTGGCCCTACGGGATGATTTTACAGCCATGATCAATGAGAAGGTCGGGTTGTGACCCACCGATAGCTCTAAAGGCGGTCTTAGAGTGGTTGATTATGGATCCAGAGGCTTCACAAAAGGTAGCAAGGCACTTCCAGAACGCCTCGAGGCTGGTACTATCATTGTGCACAAAAGCGTTCATATCATCGGCAAAAAGTCTCATGGTGATCTGACTGTGGTCATGTGGCAGACGAAGGCCTTTAATGTTACCAGCTTCCACCTGATGCTCCACCAGCCTGCTAAGACCTTCCGTAGCAATGGCAAAGAGAAGGGGAGCTAATGGGCACCCTTGTCTGATAGATCTTCTGAGTTTGATCACTTTTGAAAGATTTCCGTTAATGTTGATTTGGGTCAATGCGTTTCCGAGAAGGGTCGCTATCATCTTGGTGAATTTCTGACTACATCCAAGATCCTGTAGCGATTGAAGAATATAGTCCCATTCTAGCCTGTCGTAGGCTTTATCAAAGTCGATCTTGAGGAAAACCACATCTTGTTTAGACTCATTTGCAAATTCAAGACCTTCCCAGATATCTATTATGGTTTCCAAAATAGACCTGCCTTTGATGAAACCTTTTTGGTCCACGCTTAGCCACGCTCTCAAGTGGCAGGAGATTCTGTTGGCAATGACTTTGGCGATGATCTTGTATCCTGTTTGGCGCGCTTCCTTCTTGCCTCGACTAGCGCTAATGTTGCCAGCACAAGGAACACCCACCACAAAGAGAGGATGCGGAACCCCCCCCCCCCCCCCATGAAGAGAGAGAGACAGAGAGAGAGAGAGGATTGAAGAAGTGAGCACTTGTTTTTATAGTTTGGATTCCGTGCCAATAGCCCATATGTGGGATTCTTGGTCATTGCATGAGCTCTCCACGAGGATTCAAGAAGGTCGAGGAGCCATTTGGTACACTCCAAAGAGGGATACAAATTCATTTTCTTGTCACTTTGGACCAACAAATCAAACAATTTAAGCAATATTTTGTGGAGGGAAAAGATACATACATCTATATTGGGATGTGGAGATACTATTGAGGTAAAAAAATTGGGTAAATTGCTTTTGCCAAGCACCATTTTAATCTTTCATGAAGAATAGCATCTTACCCTTACACATGGGATAGTTGCGTAAAAAACTTGTGTGAAATTCCTCTATAAAGTATCTCATGCATGAACAATAGCATTTTAGCCTTCCACATTGATATGTCAATCTTCTCCAATCCATAGTGACATTGACATGCACCATTTCCCAGCTAGGAAGAAAAGGGCACCCCATATGAGTACTATGTGCAAGCAGCGAGTCTCTCCCTTGGCCCACAAGCTTATGTAGTGGATGAGTCTCAAAGAGACGAATTCCATCCCTACAAACTAGACTTAGTTTGAAACTTGTTTCTTGAGAGAGTTTTTTCTTGAGAATGAGGAAGAGAGGAAATGGGATGAGGGGGTAGGATTACACAAAGAGGTAGGCATTTGTCGGTCTACATATCCCACTATTGGGAGATCATACTCAAGCTAAGGGATTAGATGACTTCTAGAAGACTAGAGGCTTTATTAGGCCCTTAGACAAGGCCATTCAGAAAGAGGAAAGAAGAAATACACCTAATTCTTTTGAGGAGATGATGAAGTACACTCAAATTTATGAGGACCATAACAATCCTCAATGTACTCTTGTGGAGATGGATCAACCCCTCAAACCTTTTAGTATAACCAAGTTATACAAGAGAGTGTTTATGGGGGAAATGAAAATCCGTATTAAAAAACAAATATCAGAAGGGCCTAAGTTACCTACAGAATGGTATTGGAGGGCCAAGAGGCAAAACTTGTGTTTTGAGTGCATATCTCCTAGCCATGCACACGTGGTGGTCATAGTTCTTAGTTTCTTGCATTGGTATGAGAGCCCCAGGCAAGCTTTCATGGTGACTTTCATGGTGACCTTGCTATGCTCATCATTTTCTTCAAGGTTCTATGGAGACCTTGCAAGTTATTCTATTCTATGAAGATTAATTTCATGTCTGTCGCTTATTTATCCTCATGCTTGTATGGCTATTTCCGTCATTGAAGGTCCGCTCAAATGAATGTGCATGTCTTAATCTTTTGTTCTCACGAGTTGATCTCGACAGCAAAAGATAGACAAGATAAGCTCGCACTGATGTGTAAGGGCGGGAGGTGATGGGAGGAATTCATCAAGAAACAGCATCTCGCCCTATCCAAGAAGGCCGACGGCTGGTGATGAATGGCGTATATGGAAGCAATGACATCTATTATTGGGGATGATCTTCTGTCAACGATGCTATCTCAACGTGTTAACTTGTAGTATAGCTTTGTCTTGACTAATGAATATCCCAGCTCAAAAGTGAATCAGGATAAGTAAAAGGAAACGCTCCTATACAGAGCATATCTCGCCCATACGTTTCATGAGGGCACAGGTGGTGGAGCTATCCAATCTCATCATCGGATTATAAGTAATATCAATCACAGAAATTGGCTCACAAGTCTTAAGGAAGGTTCAACGAGGAGTAACATCGGAGCAAGGAACGATGGAGAATTCTTCCCCACATGCCAAAAGAAGTGCGTGTATTGAAATGTCTATCCGTATGTGGGATTGATAGACTTCCTCTCATGCACTCACGACAACAACCCTTAGAATCTAATTTTGGAGCTCTTTTATAAATCTTCTTGACCCCGAGTTCATACCCGATTTGAAGTGTTTACTTAGTTCACGATTTGGATACATTGAGAGTACATAAGTCAAAGTAAGAAGGGCAAAGTGAAGCATCATCCATCATTCACACATCATCCAAAGGCGAAGGATGGGCTAAGAAAATCGTAATGAAGGGAAGGCTTCATTTCTTCAAAGAAGAGGCCACGAGGAATGGTCTTCCAGAAGGAGTACATAGTTTCTCTCATGGATGGAGGATGGCTCTTCCTGAGAATCAATGGAGGGATGTAGCTCTATCAGGAGCTAATTACTTTACAAGTTGATGTTTTCATTTCAATATTTTCTTTGCTCTATGCTTTCATATAGAATGCATTGCTATTATCATTGATGTAGGGAAGGAATCTTCAATTTTGAAAGCATTGTATGAAATTTAATGAAAGCAAAATAGAAGAGCATCAAAGTATGCAAACATCTATCAAACATAGGCATGCATCTAGGAAAGAATGATGGTGCCTTTCTCTTTTTCAAAGAATATTTTCATGCACACAACATGTTTTCTTCCTACTTGAAAAAAGATGGTTAACGCTCAAGTTTATGCAAATGAAGGTTTATATCTTTTTCAACAGCTTGCAAGTAGAATGTTTATGCATGGATGATTGGGAATATGCATTATCAACCTCAAGAATCGCTTGATTTAAGTTTGGTGCATGAAAGGAGAATGCCAACACATGCATGCACCCATAAGCATTTGCATGCAAGAAAATGCATTTGCATATGCAGGATTCTTTATTAGGTATTTGAATACTTATACTTTTGTTACCTCCTTTTCTAACTCAACTTAGGTAGCTAGGAAAAATTGCAAACTAGGTAGCGGCAAGGCTCCAGGCTATGAAACAACTCAAGTAGCTAGTTTGTTTTTCGCGAATGTGATACTTACGTATCACAAATTAAGAGACTTGATTAGGAAAAGTAGGCTCTTCAAAAGTCAAGTGTTCAATTTTGTTGCTCATTGGTATGGCAAGAAAATAGGGTGCTTGAAAATTTTCATGATGACTCTAAGTTTAGGAGAAAACGTATAGAATCCTAACAAGAAGTATAGATGTAGTCTAGATTTCAGCACCACATATTGAACCTGTTTTGATCTTTGAATCACCCTGAGTATGCTCACTAAATTTCATGCGATTCTGAGACTCTAACCGGAGAGGTGTTGATGATGCCCTGGATGAAGGTATGACCTGCTCTGATACTAATTGTTGGAGTTTGATGTCTACAGAAGCACAGGAATATCACAACGAATAAGATGAAACTTGGAGCACAAGACATAATACTGAATGTATTACGACTAGAATGTACAAAGATAAGTAACCGGTTAGGGCTATAGGCCTATATAAATGCTGAGGGAAGAAGCTCCTCAAGAGGGAAAAAAGTGCCCCGGTGGTCCTAGTGTGTTCACACACATCACTACCTAAATATATCAACAAAATAGACACTTGCGTGAAGATCCTATCGTGATGTCCCACAAATAGCGAAACACTTGCATGAATATTGAAAGTGGAAGTAAATCGATAGTGGCCCCGAGCAAATCCCACTTGTCATGATGTCGCGATAAGCTATCCCTCTGAAAATCGTGATGACCACTATCACTTGGCCAATCGACATGAGCACTCACTCACAGTGGCATCAAGATCTACCTTAGACAATCCTGAGGACTTGGTGCTCCCATGATGTGAGCGATTGGATGTGCTCCCTCTATCATAATGGTGTTGTTTGATTGTCCAAAATCGAGATGAAAGCCAATACACTTCTAGAACTAGTCGTTTGATACCATCTACTTCAACTTTCAGAGCCTTGAATCACCCAGTTCCTTGTCAGTGTAATAAAATTTCAATAATTAACTTTCATAATTGTCCATCCCAATATACTATACATTTGAGGGACTAGAATCTCATAAAATTTTTCTCAATATTTAACATGAAGATGCATTTTTCATCTTTTGAATCCCATCTAACTATTCGTCCCTTAAATTAGACACCATAGCCATTCTCTTGGGTTGAGGTTTATTTCAGAGTGATCCACCCCTTGAGGCTATATTTCCCTTAACCTTTCTTCTTGCAAGGAGAGATTCAAAGACACATATGTATTTGGAATGTAGAAATGTGCACGATCACGTAACCATTATATTAGCATAACGACTAAAAAAATAATCATATTCTTCATTTGATTGTTCATTAAGTAAAATATTTTAAGTGCTCAAAGTAATATACATAAATTCGATGTTGGAGTTTCCTATGGGCCTATAAGAGTTGGATTCATGTGGAATAGCGATGTTTATCTCCTTGTATGTTCATTTCGTTCACCATTAGATTGTGTCTCTTTTTTCCTGTAGTTATATATATATATATATATATATATATATATATATATATATATATATATATATATATATATATATATATATATATATATATATATATATATCCTAGAATCCGAAGAACTTAGCTTGTTCTTATTAGTCACACTTCTCTCCCCTATCATGTATATTATTTATGGCTACAATCATTTTACGAATTGCAAGTTCAGTTTATGAATCTACGTGATTCTAAAGTTATAGTATCAATAGCGATCATTTTGAGATTGTATGTGTAAATTATGTCATGCTAGTAGACTTCGCGAAAAGGTAAGGGCAAAAGCTTTGGAGCCTAGTTCATTATCTAGAAGCAGACATCGTTCTTTTTATAGAGGAAGTTCGATCATGTGATCTATATGATCTATATGACGCCATACAAAAGGTGTCGAGGCAACTCCAAAACATCTCAATGTAGTTGCTATCGTTAAGAACAAAGGCATTCATGTCATCGGCAAAGAGTCTAGCAATCATTTGTTCGTGATCAAGAGGTAGGGAGAGACCTCTAAGATTTCCAGCATCCAAGTGATGCTTAAATAGACGGCTGAGGCCATCCGAGGCAATAGCGAAGAGTAATGGAGCCAGTGGGCAACCTTGCCTGATAGATCTTTTTACGTATGGGTTCAGAGAGCTTACCGCTGATATTTATTCTCGTTGAAGCATTTCCGAGTAGAGTGGAAACAATCTTGGTAAACTTTTGGCTCCATCCAAGATCTTTCAAAGATTGAAGAATAAAGTCCCATTCCAATCTGTCATAGGCTTTGTCGAAGTTGATCTTAATGAAAACTAGATCTTGAGCAGACTCCTCCGCAAATGCAATGCCTTCCCAAATATCAACAATTGCTTCAAGTATAGATCTACCTTTGATAAAACCTTTCTGGTCCTCAGAAAGCCATGACTTTAAATGACAAGAGATTCTGTTGGCGATTACTTTGGTGATTATCTTGTATCCAGTCTGGAGCATGGTAATCGGCCGCTAGTTTTCTATTTTGTTCTTATCTCCCGTTTTGTGAATTAATTTGATGACGCCATTATTAAGACACTCAGGAAGGGCACTGAAAGAGAGAGCCTCTTGCCACACCACACGTAGCGGGGTGGCCACCACGTGCTTAAAGGACTTGAGAAACTCATTGGTGAGACCATGAGGGCCGGGACTTTTCCCATTGGGGAGAGCATCAATAACCTCGATAATTTTGTTCTCTGAAGTGTTAGCATCCAACAGAGAAATCATGTTCGGAGGGATTCTAGGTTGAGCTACCCTTGAGATGGATGCCATGCAGTCACGCCTGTGTGGGGAAAGAGGAGTCGAGACCCCAAGAAGATGGATGAAGTGATCGATGATGATAGATTTATTCTCAACTTCCATGCTACATTCGATCCCATTCTTGTCGATCAAGAAGGGGATGGCTTGCCTAGCTTGTTTCCTTTTAAGGATGTTACACATCTCTTTCGAAGGTTTGTCAGCCTTCCCCGCCCACCAATCTTTGAAAAATATTTGTAGATTTTTCCTTTGAACCTCTTCCTCAAGTCTTAGTCTTCTTGTAACTTTCAGAAGCCTTGTTGGCATTGCAGGTTACCTTTGTTCACTTCTTCTTCAAGACATAAGAGCCTCCCGTACACCGTTTCTCTTCTTTTATCCTAGACATCTCTTATGGCCTTATGCGTCGTTATCACAATTTGTGTAGTCCTTTCCACTGCGCTTCTCCAACACTTAGCCCGTTCATTACAGTGAGCAAAAGACTCCACCCATACTACAAAAATTTCTTGGTGGACAGAGGGGAGGGAAAACGGCATCTGCCAAGCTTGAAACCAATGAGCTTTTTGGAGCGTGGGAATTGGTTTGAAAGAAAGAGTAATCAGGTAGTGGTCCAAGATAGTCAGGTCCATGTGTTGGGAAATCGAAGGAATACCCCACTAGAGGATGGTGTTTTGGTCGATGTAACATCTATCAAGTCTTGCTTTCCTCAGAGAGTGCCCCAATTGGAGGTTAGCCCGAGAGAACCCTCTCATGTCTTTCACCTCGACTAGGTCGAGATAAAACTTGATTTTATCACATATCTCTTTGTCCTGACCATCAATAATTTTCCCCTTGTTATGCCAACGGTCCTCAGGAAATTCAACCATGTTGAAGTCCCCGCAAAGCAAAACATTGTGTGAGAGGGAGTCAAGGGAAGTCCAAGTGTCTATTCTGTCCGTTTCTCCGTAAGGGGGATAAATTGAAACCACAGTGAACTGATTAGGTGACCCGATAGAGGGAGCAATCTAATGATGATTCCGATCTTCACAAGGCGAGGTCAATCTGCCGGACAAGGAATGACTAATACTGATTGCAGTGCCCCCCGCCCCCCTAGGGTGTGAAGTGGAGAGCCAAAGGTGGTTCAGAGAAATGTGTTTAAGTCGTTTCTCGAGATCCTCTGCGTTGATTTTAATCTCTTGTAAGCAGATAAATTCGGGGTTGAGGCACTTGTCTTTGAAACATTGACCAAGAATCGCCACTCTTGAGGAGTCCGACAAACTCTTGATGTTTAACGAAGTGATTTTCATTATTGATAGTTGCCCTATTTGAGGGGAGGGACCCGATTCTTTTGATCTTCCTTTTTCCTCCCAACTTCTTGATTTAGGATCCTACTCTTGAGGGGGCTCTTCCAAGGCATGCCTGACGGTTGTTTCCCTTCCAGCTTTGACTTTTGTTGACGTCAAATTGGCATGCATACCAAAAGAGTAGGGCCAAGAGAGGAGCTTTCACTGTCTTGGTTGTCTTCATTGCAAATTTGAGGATGCCATCATGCGTTGAAGGAGTATTTGTGCACGCTCGTAGATTAACCCCCCAACATCCTTTATTGAGGCCATCAGGCGACCGATCGGTGAAATGATTTCTCGAAGAAAACCATACAGGAAATACGACAGATTGGGAAGCTCCACCCATAGCACGTAACGAAGAGGCTTTGACTTGTTCAGAACAAAGTCAGGGGTCCACTTAAAAATACATAAAGTTGACCGGCCCACAAGCCAGGAGCCAGCTTGCAAAGCTTGGAAGGCCATCTCTTCATTCTCAAACACTAGGAGTAGGTGATTCGACCACAGGAATTGACATTTTCACACAATTATATCACGTGGGAGCCATTCCTTGTGTAGCCAAGCTCTCACATTTTCTAGAGGGGGCCTAGGGCCAAAAACTTGACTGATGAGACAAGTTTTCATCAGTTCTTCTTGTTTTGCTGCCACAGACTCCCTGCATAGAGAGACCAACGAAGGTGCTGCGTCCGAGGGGACAGAGTCCACCTTGAGGGGGCATTGAGACTAAGGAGGAGCCACATGGCTTAAGACCAAAGAGGGAGAAAGGAAGACATGGATGCAAGAACCAAAAGCCCTCGCGCAATCAAAAGATTTGAAGGCCACGATCAAATAAAGAGTTAAGGAAAACCTCCCCCAAGCGCTATCGAAAGGAAACCCCCAAACACTCTTTTCTAAAGGAAAGGGCTACAAGACGTTGAAGAAGGTCACCACTTTTTTTTAGATTCATAAAAAATCTTTTTAGAATCTTCCAGAGTGGAGGCGAAAGGCTGCCACGCGCAGAAAACGGAAACTTCTTTTAACTAAGTTTCTTTAAACGCGACCAAGCATGGAGCGGTCCAAAGCCAATAAGAACTGATGACTTTTGCGATTCGCCACGGTCTATCACACACAAACCTCGAGGGACTCGAACCCTCGCGACAGAGGGTCAGCTTTCTATCGTGAGAGAGGGTCAGCTGTCTATCGTGACACGCGCGGCAGACTATCGCGACACCACCCAGCTGTCTATCGCGACTTAGCTGTGTATCGCAACACGCCCAGCAGACTATTACGACACCTTCATTTCACTTATGTCAGACGACCAGAAGCACGCCGAGGAAGGAGCTGGCCAGGTATGGTGGATGTGCTGTTAGAAGAAACTATAGCGTCCACAGCCCCGCATGATTGTCATTGATGCAGAGAATCTTTCTTACTTGTAGTGCCGCAAATTACGCTGAACAAGACATACTGCGGCAACCTTCTTCTCAGCATGCTACAATATTCGTGACGTACTACAATATTCGTGACGAATTTCCTGAAGCCACATAGCGTTGAAGATTTCTTCCAGTCGAACCCTATTCCACCATCTTTGCTTCAGCTCACTCCTTTTATCTCCAAAAGATGCAAATAACTTCCTCGTGACATGAGTTGCTGCTTCTGTAGACTTCTTTGGTGAGCATGATTCCTAAACGCTTGCGGATGGCATTGATTATGTGGGCCAAACGCTTGGCGTTCGTCCGAGTAATGGCGAAACTACTGCGTTGAGCCTTTCTTTTCTCTCCACATCAAGTTTGGACTTCAAGAAACCCTTCAGTCGGTTCGTGAGAGCCCTTTTGCCATCATCTCAGACTCTTCTTCAACATGACGTGAGGTTGCGAGTGGTAACATAATATGATTCATTTCAAGTTTTCTTCTTTATTTGCTTTTCAGTCCCCCTCAGCTCTTTTTTTTAAATAAAAGGAAGTTCTCTCTTAGCCTATTCTCTCGGAGTTTAATTAAAATAAAGAAGAAAAGTTACAAGAGAAAGGGACTAGTGCCCATGGGAAACCCCAAATCCCACAATGGAGGGGAGGAGTATGGAAAGCTAGAGGGCATTACAAATAAGGCGGATAAATCTATCATCACCCTCATGTGGGACCCATTTGGGTTTCAACTTGTTGTTTTCGAGGAGATAAATACAATGATGTCTAAACGGTGGAAATCTCTTATCTCGAGAGATTCTTTTATGTAGAAGAAACAAGGATTTCTCGATCGACCATTCCTTAGGAGTTTGGCCAAAATTGACAGCACATCGCTCCCTCCAAATCTTCCAAAGAGTCTCAGCCCTGATGGCATTCCACAGCCTCGATGAGCAGCCGACCGCCTCACCCAACAGCACCTGTTGCCAATTGATTTGGTTCGTGAGTCTCAAAACCTGCGTCACATGACGCCAGATAACACGAGACTTGGGGCAATCGAAGAACAGGTGAACTAGATCTTCGGTGCATCGATGGCAACGCTTGCACCATGGCCGCACACCACAGATTTTGTTAGCCCTTGCATTGGACCAGTTTCCCTTATGCAAGATCTGCCACATGAGAACGGACTTTTTGATCTCAATAATGGGGTGCCAAATAGACATGAACTTTAGTTCCCATCGAAGTTTGGTCCAAGAAAGGCACCACCTCTTGTTACGGGTGTGATGAACATCTAAGTTCTCTTTGAAGTTGGGGATTAATCTGGATATATTCTTACCATTGCTCCATTTGAGGCCCTCCAGGCAAGGAAGATCTTGTCCGCACAGAAGGCGGGTAGTTGAGTGGTCCCATACTAAACACCTGCCTTGAAGAAGAGTCCATTCCTCCAGGGTAACTCTATGTCTTCGGTCTAAGTTTTCAAACCTAATCCACCGGTTGGTCTCTTGTTTCCAGAGTGTTTCCATTGTTTGAACCCCTTGTTCCAGAATCGCTTTGCCGTATGGAGGTTCCAAGGCTCCACTCCTCTGATGCCGCTGATCAGGAACCAGATAGAGTCATTTTATCTTATCCTAGCTGCCCACTTCCACTCATCACTGATTCTGATGAATTGTTTGGCCTTGTTCCAACTCTTCCATAAAGAACACACGAGGCTAGAGCCTTTGGGAGACACCGGGTGGGGGGAGAACAAAAGTGTGAGAATCCCTAAGTCCTTCCAACGAGGATGGCCAACTAACGTAAGGTCTTTCAAGTTTCTGAATATCAATTTAGCCCAAGAGGACTCGCTATTGCTCCAAGCCTTGATAAGCCACTTAACCGGCAGCTTGTCAGCCAACCCAACAATATCCAAAATACCCAAGCCCCCTGCGTCTTTCGAGCTAATGCAAGTTTCCCAATTGACTTTGGGAATCCCCCTCCTGTTGGGGTCCCCAGTCCAAAGGAAGTTTCTGTAGATTCTTTCCACTTTGACCAACTCTTTCTCCTTCGGTCTCCAACACGAGATAGAGTAAATAGTTGTTGAAAGCATAAATGTGTTAACAACCATAGCACGCCCTGCCAAGTTGACTTGCATACCTTTCCAATGATTTAGTTTGCTATCCAGCTTGGCCAGCACCCAGTTCCATCGTTGGTCCATTGTGATGTCGAAGCCCATCAGAATGCCGAGGAGACGGAAGACTTGACCTCTAGGGATAACTTGACACCCCTGATCTAACAACAATTGGGGTGGGGGTCCGCGGATTGCTCTGAAAGCAATTTTAGCATGGTTGATTTTTGAACCTGACGCCACACAAAAGGTGTCGAGGCAACTCCAGAACACTTCAATGTTGTTCATATCCTTATGTACAAAAGCATTCATGTCATCGGTAAAGAGTCTAGCAATCAATTGGCCGTGATCTAGAGGTAGGGAGAGGCCCTTGAGATTGCCCTCATCCATGTGATGCTTTAATAGGCGACTAAGGTCATCCGAGGCGATAGCGAAGAGTAATGGAGCTAGTGGCTAACCAAGCCATAATTTCATCTCTTTCTATGCATGAGTGCATCTCTCACTATCTCGCAATTCACGCTCCCTTTTTCTATGTCGAAACCAAGGTCCACAAATCATATTGGACTACACAATGCACACGCAAAATATGAAATCTACTTTTCGACATTTTTTTAAAATTTCATAGTCTACGCTTATTCCATTGCAGTATTCTTATATTTAAAGACTTACAAACAAAAAACAATAAGAAGAGACTTTCAAATGATGTTTTTCTGCCATGGGGACATAAATTTCACCCCATTTCATATCTTTGTGCTCCTTTTTTTAAAATGGAGGTTCGGCCGAGGCCTACTCCCCCTGACTTTAATTTTGAAAGAGAACAACTGTACAATGAAGGGCATAGTACCCATGGGACCCCCCTTATCCCACAAGAACAGGGGCAGACAAGGTGGACGGCCCGAAGGCCCATACATCGAGGTGGACGGCCCGAAGGCCCAATTGATTAACGCCCGAAGGCCGGATTCCACGCCCGAAGGCGGATTACACTGTCCCGCAGCGCAGGGGGGTTGAACCCTCGCCCCCGCCTCAAGAGGCGAGGGACCCAACCAATCGACCTGGCATCTTGGGACTTTTGTGCTCCTTTTCGTTACAAAAAACTTTACAGACTTAACTCTTAGTTTATATTTTTCCAATCCTCGAAATTTCCTCAACGTCGTATTTTTTCTCTACTCTGAAACTTCCTCTATGTCCTGTGCGCTGATAATTGCACATCGTACTTTCCATTTTGCATATGCAAGTGCAAATACATACACATGCACGCGCGCGCGCACATATATATATATATATATATATATATATATATATATATATATATATATATATATATATATATAAATAAATAAATAAATATATATATATATATATATATATATATATATATATATATATATATATATATATATATATAGAGAAAGAGAGAGAGATTGAGATCTCTTAGAAGTCAAATGAATCTGTACGGAGGAGAAGAAATGCGATCCTGCTTCGTCATTCCAGAACAAAATCAAATCATGCGTCATAGACCTTCATTGGGGAAGTTGGTTCCAATGAAATGATATGCAATGCGGGGGTCCATGAGTTTAAAGGATGTTGAAAGTCTGAGAACAGCTTCAATGTGCGCTCTATGGTCCGCAAGCGATCAGGCTAATAGACGTGGAAGAATCGCAAGTTGTTGGAGCGTCACATCTATTGAATGATGTACCCTGACAACAACCTTATCCTCATGTCTCAAAATATGGGTGAGGAAAAATATGGTGCACGAAAATATCGGTGAGGAAAGCAACATCCTTATGTGGTGTCTCAAAATATGATGGAGGCAAAACATGAACTGAGGTTGCGAGTGGAAACATAATATGATTCATTTCAAGTTTTCTCTTTTATTTTTTTTTAAATAAAAGAAGTTCGGCCTTAGCCTACTCTCCCGGACTTGAATTAAATAAAGGAAAAATAAAAAAGAAGGGGACTAGTGCCCACGGGATCCCCCGAATCCCACAGAGGGGGGGAAGCTTTTACAAAGAGTAGATAGCTTTACAAGAAGAAGGTTAATAACTCGCTCATCCCCCACATGCGGGACTCATATGGGTAAAGTGTGTTCTTGGTCAAAGGAGTACTTGATGACTCCTAAGAAAAAAGGGAGGGGGGGGGGTTCTTACAATTAGCGATCCTTTTGCCAAGGAGGAACAATGAAAACTCAATCAACCAGAGTTTCAAGCATTCCTGAGAGTCACAAAGCGATCTCTCGCTTCTCCTAGCAGAGCTAGCTTCCAACTGATATATCTCTGAGGACTAATTTTCATTCGGATGATCTTCCATAGCCTTTGTGGTGGGCCTTGCAAGGCTTACATGAAGTTATAGAGGAGGTTGATAGACCTGGCATCCCCATCATGTGGAGCCCACTTGGTTTTATATTTATTGTTGACATACTGTAGCTCTTTGTGATGTCTGAAGGGGGAGGGGGGGTTTCTTACAATTAGTAATTCTTCTTTCGACAAGGAAAAGGGACTTCTCGATCGACCACTTGTTGGGGGTATTGCCAAAGTTTTTAGCACATCTTTCTCGCCAAATCTTCCAAAGGATCTCTCCCCTAATCGCATTTCACAATGCCATAGAGCAACTGATCACTTCACCAATGAGGGCTTGCTTCCAATTGATTTGTTCTTGGAGTCCCAAAGAATGACCAAGGACCCTCCATAACCGAAGGGATTTAGGGCAAACAAAGAACAAGTGACCAATATCCTCTTTGCTACGGCAACATCACTTGCACCAGGGTAGAACCACACAGATCTTGTTGGCTTTTGCATTGGTTCATATTCCGGGCTGTAGGATTTGCCATAGGAGAACCGACTTTTTGTTTTCAATTAGAGGGTGCTAGATAGACATACATTTCATATCCCATCGAAGTGGCGTCTAATTGAGGTACCATTTCTTGTTGAGACTAATGTGAATGTCATTGCAAGCTTCGACCTCAGGAAGCTTGGAAAAGCGATTACCATTATACCATTTAAGGCCCTTTGGGTTCGGAGAGTCCTCTCCCATAAGTAGTAGGGTTTTCTTTTTTATTTCGTTTTCAGTCCCCTTCAGCTCTTTACTTGGTGTGGATCATGGTAAAGCATTGCGTAGTACAGTGGGTCGCATTTTGTCTGATTATTGATTATTGCCAGTACTTTTAAGCATCTCCATATATGTCATGCTTCTGCTCTTTGGTTTGAAGACTGTTACTCCAGCCAAGCAATAATTCTCGCAATTATTAAAGTCCGGGAGATTAGGCTAAGGCCGAACTTCCTTTATTTAAAAAAAAAAATTCACGCTCTCGCAATTCACGCTTCCTTTTTCTATGTCGAAACCAAGGTCCACAAATCATATTGGACTACTTTTCGCAAAATATCAAATCTACTTTTCGACATTTTTTTTAGAATTTCATAGTTTAAGCTTATTGTTCTCCCGAGGCTGCTTACCGGAAAAGGAACTCATAAAGATAAACTAAATGAAGACATGTTCTAACTAAATGAAGACATGTTCTAACTTCACTGAAATGCTGATTAGAAACCCCATCTACCTCAAATAAATAAAAACTTTGATAAAACCAATAAAATAATGAAAACAAAGAAATAAGAATTTATTTGTAGCAAAGAGTTTTGTAAGCCTTTGCCCTGCCATTGCAGTATTCTAATATTTAAAGAGTTACAAACAAAAAAAACAATAAGAAGAGTTTCAAATGATGTTTTTCTGCCGTGGGGACATAAATTTCACCCCATTTCATATCTTTGCGCTCCTTTTCGTTACAAAAAAAGCTACAGAATTACTACACTCTTAGTTTATGTTTTTCCAATCCTCGAAATTTCCTTAACGTAGTATTTTTTCTCTACTTTGAAACTTCCTCTTTGTCATGTGCGCTGATAATTGCACATCGTACTTTGCATTTTGCATATGCAAGTGCAAATAGACACACATGCACACACACACATATATATATATATATATATATATATATATATATATATATATATATATATATATATATATAGAGAGAGAGAGAGAGAGAGAGAGAGAGGGAGAGAGATTTAGATCACCTAAGAATCACATGAATTTGTACGAAGGAGAAGAAATGCGATCCTGCTCCGTCATTCCAGAAAAAAATCAAAGCATGCCTCATAGACGTGATAATCTAGTTCTTCTATCCCCTGGGTTAGAGTGAATCTCTACGTCAAGTAAGAAGTGGAGATTTTGCAAGAATATGACGCAAAGATTTATTTCCATTGTCTGTGTGCATGTGCATATCTATGTATGCATATTTATGTATGTGTACATTGGTAAGTGTATATATATATATATATATATATATATATATATATATATATATATATATATATATATATATATATTCATACATACATACGTAGATAAATGCATACATACATACACACTAAATAAATTCGTTCATACATACATATACAGATACATTCATACATACATACAGTCATATATACATATACATACATATATATATATATATATATATATATATATATATATATATATATATATATATATATTTTCAAGCATACAAAATACACACATACATACATACAGACCTAGATAAACATGGTGCCGACTTACACAAATAATTAGTCTCAGAACCGAAAACATATATTCTTGGAGAGGTCTTGGAAACACTTCCTGAACATGGATCTTTAGTCATCATCAAAGTCTGCATGATAAAGTGGCTCTGCATCTACTCCCACATTAAATGTAAGGGACTTTGATATGAAACTTCATTGTTGAAGTTCGTTTTTAGGATACCTTATTTCGAATATGTTTGTATCCGTATGAGATCATATGTATATCTTTACCATGACAAAAGGCTTGTACATTCGTGAATTCTGTAGCAAAAGTACTTGTTAGGGGTTAGTCTTAATATTTTACTATGCACTTTAATGACTTATGAGAAAGATTATAGATGTGCACAAGGACACACAGATACACACACACATATAAATACATACACACATACACACACACACATATATATATATATATATATATATATATAGATAGATATATATATATATATATATATATATATATATATATATATATATATATATATATATATATATATATATATATATATATATATATATATATATAGATAGATAGAGAGAGAGAAAGTCTTATTTATTGATATTAAAAAAAAATAATATATTGTTACGTTGTTGAGCCTTCCCTGCATCACCTTTAAAATAGACCTTAGTTGTCACTTGGGTTCTTAAGTAGATGCTTCATAATGGGAATGCCCCCCCATTTAGAAGGATGATCTATGAGGTGCATGCAACTGGAACGCCCTCCCACGATATGCCCACTCATGTTGAGGGCGTCTTCTAATGGAGCTTGCGAATGGAGGGACATCCATTCCTCTTTGGAAATTTCATATCATACTTGATGGCAATGTTGCATCGCATCATTGCACCATTGGCAGTTGCCTTATGTTTTCTGGATGAAGTCCTACTTCCCCATTCAAGTCAGGCTTCAGTCCATCTTGCATCAAGTTGGGTCCTTGATTTGGCTCGAAGGAATGAACCCTTCCTGCTCGTGGCCTTTTTTTTCCTTGTGAGTTTAGCTAGCTTGGCCTTCCTTTGGAGTACATAATTACATTTGGTATCAGAGCTTTGACTCACTTAGCACAACTTTTCGCTTCAATGATCTCAACAATGGCTCATCAACAAAGGGAAACTTTTTCCTGTGAATAAGAACAACTTGAAGTGTTCCTTATGAGGGAAAATAATATTGGCCGGGATATAGAGCACCATGAGGCCTTAAAACTTGGTTGGAAATTAAAGCTTCCTATGCAACCTATCTTTTAGTATGAGCTAGCATTCTTCTAGTGTTCTTTCTACAAGTGTGAGTGCCTAAAGCATTAATGACCCATTCTTGAAGGTATCATTTTGTGTTGAGGCATTCATGGAAAGAAAGTTGTGCTACCCTACAAGACCAACCAAGGCTAGGGTGTACACCTAGGCAATGCATCAGATGGGTATGTAAGTTACCTTGGGCTATCCGCCTGTGCATGTGCATGGGAGCCATCCATGGGACACTCGTAGGCTAGTGCTAAGTGAGAGAGAAAATTTCTTGTGGTACTAGGGTGGCCAAGGCATCATCTTGAAAAGAAAAGGGGTAGCAAGTTTGTAAATCTCTGTGTTGTTCCTTGGCGTACTCTCCCGGACTTTCATTGAAAAGGAAGAAAGTTACAAGTGAATGGGACTAGTGCCCTTGGGACCCTCTGAATCCCACAAAAGTAGGGTTAGAACTTGTAGATCTACAGTGTTACAGAGGAGGTTAATAACCCTCTCGTCCCATGATGCAGGGCCTACCTAGATTTAAGCTTATTGTTCTCGATGAGAAACACTTTATGACTCCCAAATGGTGGGGACCACTTGAAGTTGAGATTTTCTTGCCAAGGAGGAACAAAGACTTCTCATACAACCACTCTTTTGGAGCATGTCCAAAGTTGTAGGCACACCTCCCCCTCCAAATCTTTCGGAGGATTTCCCCTGTTATAGCATTCCACAGGGTCGATCAGAAGCCAATCGCTTGACCCAAAATCTCTTGGTTCTAGGTTAATTATTCCTGTAGTCTCCAAATACTCCCAAGGTTCCACTAGAGCTGAAGAGACACTGTGGCACACGAAGAGGATCTAGCCCGGATCCTCAATGTTGTGATGCCATAGCTTGCACCACAATAGAGCCCCATAAATTTTGCTAGCCTTTTGATTGGTCCAGGTACTATGGTGGAGAATTCACCACATGAAAATCGACTTTTTGATCTTGATGCTATGCTAGATAGACATGAACTTCAGATCCCAATGTAGCCTTGTCCAAGTCAGGCACCACTTCTTGTTAAGCATGATACAATAGTCCTTGTTCACCTTGATTCTAGGAATTTTGGACATTAATTGCTATTGTGCCAAATAAGACCCTCACGGGCACAATAGATACCACCAAATGAGTAGTCGGGTTTTTGATGGTTCCTAGGTGTGATATCTGCTATGAAGGAGAGTCTATTCTTCCTAGTTCATTCTTAATTCGGGGTCTATGTCCTCAAAGCTCATCCATTGGTTGGTTTCTTGTTTCGAGTGGTCTTTCCAATGTATGAAACCCTTGGTCCATAGCATCCTAGCATTTTGGAGATTTCATGAAGCTACACCCCTGACACCCATGATCAAAAACTAGATTGAGTCATTTTGTCTGATACCGGCTACCCATTTCTCTTGACTCATTCTAATACATTGTTTGAACTTGTTCCAACTCTTCCATAGAGAGCACATAAGATTTGAGAATTTAGGGGAAACCAGAATCGAGGAGACTAAAAGTATAAGGAGGCCCAAGTCCTTCCAACCATAGTAACATCTCCCATCACTCAACAATCATAAGCATGTTCCATGTAAAAACACATGCATGGAATTGAAAACTAGAATTTAATGTGATTGTGAATGATAAGTAGAAATCAAATGATCATAATGTGGAGTTGGTGATGTTCTACGAATCCATTGAGATTCTTCAAGTGAATGATTTTTATATTTAACCAAATATCTATGATATTGGTTATATGTGCCTGTAGTAGTAACATCATAATCAAGTATTTTCTCTCGAATTAAAGTTTCAGCATCCTCTTCTAACAAAGGAGGATCATCTAAAATAGGAGTGAGTGGTAAAGTTCCTTTAAACAATTTCAATAAACTGATATGAAAAGAATTACATATATTCCAATGAGAAGGTATATCTAATCTAAAAGCAATCTCATTAGTTTTCTAAATAATATGGAAAGGTCCATAATAACATGGTGCAAGTTTGACCTTAGGGTGTTGTGGAATATTTTTCAAACGTATTTTAATTATTCGTAACCATACATAATCATTCTAATTAAACTGTTTAGCTACTCGTTTCTTATTAACATTATGCATGTAACGTTCTTGACTCTTTTTAATGTGCTCATGAATCTCATGAAGTATGGAAATATGATCTTGTGCAAAAGTGTTATTATATGCAAATTGTAGTAAAGGAAGATTCTCATCCGAATTACTTGGATTATCTAAAGTAACAATGTAATAGATCCAAAATAGTTCTATTTGTAGCTTCACTTTGCCCAGTACTTTCAGGATGAAATGTAGAACTAAAGTCTATTTTAGAACCTAAATTTTGAAATAATGCAACCCAAAAGTGATTACAAAAAACGAACATCTTGACCTGATAAGATAACGTTTGGGACATTATGATGTGGAAACATATATTTAATACATAACTTAGCAGCATGAGGTGCAAAAAGAGTCTTTTTACAAGTAATTAAATATGCTTGTTTACTAAACCTATCAACAATTGTCCATATCATATCATTATGTGATGAAGTTGTAGGAACACCAGTAATAAAATCTATAGAGATTTGTTCCCATGGTCCATTGGGTATGGGAAGTTGCATTAACAATCAAAATGCTTTACCATGATGTCTTTTTATATGTTGGCACACAATGCAATGGGAAACATACTATGTAATATCCTTTTTCATATTTCGCCAAAAGAAGAATCCATTATATGGTTGCTCATGCATCTCTTTAAGAACAAATTTTTTAAAACCTTGTGAAATGTTTAACTTGTGATCAAAATACAAGAATCCATTATGAAAAGTGTAGTGATCCTCACTGAATGTTGTAGAATTATTGAAAGCATTCCATGTTTGTGAAAAATACAAGTGAGATGCATAAGTAGGAATGATTTCATGAAATGAATGGATATGAACATGAGAAATATTATCAATAGAAACAATATTTGTTTGTGAGGATGGGAAACGATAAGGGCCTCAGCCACAACACTAGCTTTTCCACGTTGATATTGAATCATAGGCTGAAAATTTTGCATAAATGAAGCCCATTTAATCTGTCTATCTGAAATCAATGGTTGATGTAATAAATGCTTAATAGTTTGTTGCTCAGCTTTGATTATGACTTCTGAACCCATGAGATATTGTTTCCACATTTTTAAAGCATGCATGATAGCCAAAAGCTCCTTATCATATGTACTATAGTTCTTTTCAGAGGGTTTACGTTTCCTACTTTCAAATGCAATGGGATGATCATTTTGCATCAATACAACACCTATACCTAATCCATTAGCATCTATAACTACATGGAAAGGTTGTGTAAAATGAGGTAATTGCAAAACAGGTGCATGAGAAAGTGCATGTTTGAGTTTTTCAAAATATTTTTATTGTGCTAATCCCTACACAAATTTTAATTTTTTCTTCAATAATAATGTGAGTGGCAGTGCTAAATAAGAAAAGCCTTTTACAAACTTTCCATAAAAACTAGCTAATCCAAGAAAGGATCGTACATCATGTTTGTCGTGATGGACCCTTGTCAATCATGATGGACACATAGTCCATTGTGGGCTGTCGATCGCCATTGATTGATTTTTCTAGATTTTTCCATTAGCTTATATCAATCCAGCCTCTATGCATCAAGATGGACAAGAATTTGATCATGTTTTAGTGTCAATCGCAAGTTTTGTGTCGATCACCATGGACAGGTGCAATGGACACCATATGTTGTGATGGACAGGTTGTCCATCATGATGGACACTGTCAATTGCGATTGATGCTCTCAATCATGATGGACAAAGGAAAAGCAAATTTTATTGAAATTATTTTGGATTTGTGATGGGCAAGGTCCATAGACTATGTTTGTTCACTTAGTTTTACCAAAGAATCGATTTTTCTATCAATTGTGATTGATAGAGGTCAACGCCCTAGGACCTATGCAAACATTTTTCATACCTGCACAACTTGGTGGACATGATGATATAGCCGAAACTCACAAGAAATGTTCAAAAAAAAACATAAAAATAGATCCCATACAAGCTCTCCCTCACTGTCTCTCACAAGTGAAATGAGGGGAATGAGGTGGGGAAGGTGATATGAACAAAAAATTAAAAATGTTGCGAAGGTGGAGATGGAGGTGGGAGATGGTGAGGATGATGATGGAGATGATGATGGTGAAGTAAGAAAGAGAAAATAATGGAAAGTAAGGAAATTACCTACAGCTCCAATGCCACAAGTCTACGTATTACCATCACACACGCGTCCTTGAAGCTCTCTCCTAAGTAACGATGCAGAATTTGGTGTCACTCTAGCACAATGGCAAGTACCAATATGAGGAGATTTCCTAAGGTAGGAGGAATTGAACCCACAACCTCCTACTTTCAAGGGAAGTACTTTAACCACTCCTCCATCCCTTGGAGTTGTCACTCAAGTTCTCTCCTCTTAAATTTAACATAACTTGCAGTTTTTCTTACTTTTTCAAGGCGACGCGACCCGGCACGTCTCAAGGTACATCCTGTTAGGGTACACTTTCAAGGTACACCAGGGTACATCCAGACAAGGTACATCCTGTCAGGGTACATCAGGGTACATCCAGATAGGGTACATCCAGGCAGGGTACATTCCTTGAGGGTACATCCCAAGAGGAAAGCACTAGCTGAGGGTCCAAGAGCACCATGGAGGATCTCAGTAATACACCTCTACCTGAGGCAGACAACCTTATGACAGTAGTTGGTTTGAAGGTGGGAATCCAAGCTAAGCTTCACACCCTATTGTTGGGTGCGTGTAGAAGTGCGAGAGACACACAAGAAGCACACACAAGGAGCACAAATGCAGCAAGACACACGGAGAAGACGATGGCTGGAATAGCTCTCTCTATTGATCGATGAACTGAACTGAAGTAAGAGCTGAATGATATCCCTAAGTAGAAAGTACCACCACATATGAGAGTATCAAGTATGTGGTAACAAGGGAAAAAATCTCTAGCCAGCACTAGAGTAAAAAGTGCTCATGTATAGGGAAAAGGTTCACATCAAAGCTACTCGAGGAACACATAAGTGTAACAAACCCCCCTGGAGCAAATGATGTGAACACATACAGGGAGTGACAGATCAGCCCCCACAAGGTAACAAGCCTAAAGCTTTGCGAAAAGCTTCAAACTTTTCCCGTGGAAGAGCTTTGGTGAATATGTCTGCCACATTATCTTGTGTAGGCACATATACCAAATCAATATCTCATGCATGAAGGCGCTCTCTCACATAGTGATAATGCACGTCAATATGTTTGGTCCGTGCATGAAACACTGGGTTTCGTGCAATAGCCAAAGCACTCTGACTATCAGTGAGAATATGCGTAGCAGCATCAATATCCATGGAAAGATCCATCAATAGGCGTCTCAGCCATATACACTCCACTGTCGCTGTGAAAACTTCCCTACACTCAGCTTCACAACTCGATGTCGCCACTGTAGGTTTCTTCTTACTCAACCAAGATATGCATGAGTCTCCAATGAAAAAGCAATTACCACTAGTGGACACACAAGTATCATAACAACCAACCCAATCACTATCTATAAAAGCATGCAAGCATGGCTGAACATCTCTGCCATAAAAGAGACCTAAGCTTAAAGTGCCTCGAAGATATCTAAACACAAGTTTCACCGCTTGCTAATCCTTAGTGCCAGGGCTATGCATGAATTGACTCAACTGGGAAACTGCATACTGTATATCCGGCCTTGTGTTGCATGCATATATAAGACATCCCACAGCTTGCTGATAAAGAGAAGTATCAAATGCATCACTGGAATCCTCAACTGAGAATCTAAATCCTGTCTCAACTGGTGTGGAAACTGGTTTGCAATCCTCAAAGTCAAAATGCTGAAGTAGTTTTTCAACATACTTTGCTTGATGCATAACAATTGCCCCCTTAACGGATACAAACTGGATGCCAAGATAGTAGCTCAAAAGACCAAGATAGGTGACATCAAAAGTATGCCACAAATCAGCCATAAGAATGTCAAGTTTTGCATCAACATAAAGAACAAGCACTATAAGATCAGCCCCATTTTGCGTACATAGAGTGTGCTTTCAATTGGACTACATGTGAAGCCAAGAGCAATCAAGTGCTTATGTATTTTGTCATACCATGCACGTGGAGCTTGCTTGAGACCATACAAGGCTTTATGCAAGCGACAAACCATATGCTCTTTCCCTTTCATAGCAAATCCAGGAGGTTGCTTCACAGAAACCTCTTCTTGCGAATCTCCATTCAAGAAGGCTGTTTTTATGTCCAATTGATGTACTTTCCAACCTTGATGGGCATCCAATGCAACCACGGTACGAATGGCAGTCATGCATGAAGTAGATGCAAACGTTTCCTCATAGTCAATGCCATATTGTTGTGCATATTCTTTGGCAACCAATCTAGCTTTGTAGCCATCAATGCTACCATCAGATTTTCTCTTAATCTTGTAAACCCACTTTGTGCCAATGACATTCTTTCCTTTTGGCAATTCACATAACTCCCAAGTACCATTCCTATGTATGGAATCCATTTCTGATTGCATAGCACTTATCCATTGTGGATCCTCACATGCATCTTCAAAAGAAAGTGGCTCTTCATTACATGATGTAGCAATAAGAGAATAATCCACAAAATTACTTGATGCATGGTGAGAGCTTGATCTTGTTCTACCAAGTAAAGGTGCACTCAATTTGCTGTCCTGCAAAGTTTGTTTAAGCCACTTTGGCATAGATTGTGCACTCTTGATAGACATGTGTTCATTATGTAAAACATCTTCAATATGTACATCATGCGTGGACTGAATTTCATGCTCAGTTTCAGCCATATTTTGACGCAAATGTTCAGCCATATGTGGCTGGAAATTTCCAACAGTTTTGACAATTTTTGGCTGAAATTTTTCAGCCATGTTTGATGGAAAATTCTCTACATTTTCAGCCCCATTTGGCTGGAGTTTTTCAGCCCTTTGAACCTCAGTTGCCTGGTCTGCATGGCCATAGTCAAGCGCACCATTTTGAAACAAAGGCATGAGTGTATCGAACACATCTTGTGAGCTAATTGTTGGTAGTTTTTTGCATTCAAGTAGAGGGAAAACTGAATTTTCAGCAAATACCATATCTCGACTCACAATAATTGTGTTCATCAATGGATGGTATAACCGATATCCCTTACTTTCAGCACTATAACCAATAAATATACATTTCTTTGCCTTGTCATCAAGTTTGTGATGTTGTTGTGATGGCACAAAAACATATGCCAAACAACCAAACACACGCATATGACTAACCATAGGTTTATGACCATTCCAAGCCTCATAAGGAGTGATGACTCTCAATGCTTTTGTAGGGCAGCAATTCAACACATAGTTCGCACACATGACGGCTTCCATCCAAAATTTATGAGGAAGATGCTTTCCTTTAACCATACATCATGCCATTTCAAGTAGAGTTCTATTTTTACGCTCGGCAACACCATTTTTGTTGAGGTGTATATGGCACCGTACATTGGTATGAAATACCTCTTTCATGAGGAAAAGCATTAAACTCATGTGACATGTACTCACCACCACGATCCGTGCGTAGAGTCAAAAGCTTTTGTGAAGAGAAATTTTCAGCCATAGCTAAAAATGCTTTGAAGCAAGAAAATACCTCATTCTTTGCTTTCATAGGATACACCCATGTATGGCGAGTAGCATCATCAATGAAGGTAACAAAATATACATGCTTCCCAAAAGATGGAGTCTTGACAAGACCACATACATCACTATGAACAAGTTGCAATTTTCTTGTAGTGTGTGTATGACTATCTTTTGAAAAAGAAGCACGATGCATTTTTCCAAGAATGCAACCTTCACATGCATGCTTTTCAATGGACTTAAGTGTAGGCAAGCCAATAACCATGTCCTTCTTTTGCAAGTAGAGCAAACTATTGAAGTTCAAATGACCAAAACGAGCATGCCAAAGCTCCATTTCAGCCATGGAAGAAGTATGAGCAACTAAGGCATTCGAGGCAGCCCTCTTGTATGTATCCATGCGATACAAACCATTACATAATGTACCGGACATCACAATAACATCGCCATTGCTGAAATCATGAACCATACACTTATCATCAACAAAGTGTACATGAAGTCCAGCTTTGGCAATCAACGGAACTCAAATTAAGTTCTTCTTTATACCGGGCACATACAATGCATTTTTCAAGAGAATCACACCTCCATTTGCAGCCGTAAGCTCAATTTCTCCTACTCCAATGATAGGATAAGAGGCATTGTTTGCACACACCACATGTCCTCCTTTAGGTGCATCTTTCAAAGAGGCAAAAAATCTTTTGCATGATGTTATGTGCTTTGAAGCACCACTATCAAAGAACCAATCGGAATCAGCCTCACTCACAACCATACATTTAGAATGTAAAGAAGCATCATAATGACATGTAACAACACATGCCCAAAAATCTTGAGCCATGTTAGCTTCATCATTCTTTGCATTTATTGAATTTTCAGCAATAGACATGCCGGATTCCTTCTTCTTTTCATTGCGTTTAGCAAGCTTTCTACACTCATCAATAGTATGACCAGCCTTCCGGTAATATTTGCATCTTTTCTTCTTTTGCAAATCACCATCATTAGAGGAATGAGTGGAAGAGGAAGCTTGAGGCTTTGGTTTTGATGAACCAAAAGCTGAACCATACTTGCTTTTCCCCTTTTGTGAGATAGCAAGTGCTTGCATTCTCTCAATCAAACCACTCCTATTCACTCTTGATTGCTCTTCTTGCAAAAGAAGAGACACAACCTCATCAAATGCATACATATTAGGATTTCCTTTTGCAACCAAACGGAGTGTAGTAGCAAAGCTTTGAAAAGATTCCGGTAATTCTTTCAACAATGTAGAAATGAGTGATGCATCCGGAATGATCTCATCTATGTTTTCCAATTGCTCTTTCAAATCCTTGATGCATGTCACATACACATCCACCGACTCACTTTCAGCCATACATACATCCTCAAGTTGCTTCCTCAAGTATGCAACATGTGCTTCATTACGCACGGCATACAAAGAAGCAAGAGTGTCCCATGCCTGTCGTGATGTAGAACATGACCGAATGTGTGGAACTATATGATGCTTCACAGAAGGCGCAATCAAAGCATGAGCTTGAGCATCTTTTCCATCCCATCTAAGCTGCTCCTGTGAAGGTGGAGAAGGGGAAGCCACTGTACTCGAAGAAGAAGCTCCATCTGTGACAGTAGACTGTGAAGTAGAAACACTTGCCGGTCTTCGATCTACATCTGCCACTATGTTCCAAAGTTGTTTTGCAACAAGAACATGCTTCATCATGTAAGACCACATCGGATAGTTGGTCCCATCAAGCTTATCTTCAGCTTGAAGCATGCCAAACAAGTCATTGCTGCCCGCCATTTCACTAAGGAACAAGAATGTGACAAAATCTTCACTTCGATGAAAACTGAAATGAGTGCTCAAATTTCAGCTCACAAACCGTAACTCTGATGGCGATTCTGACTGCATGAATGGCTTCGAAATAGGGGTAAAACTCCAGTGCACCTGGTGGAAATGTTTTGGCCTGCTAAAATTCACAGGTCTATGCTCCGAAGTCGATTTGCACTGTTAAAGTGCACGCGTGCCTGGACGCGAAAAACCGAAACTTGAGGAGGAGCTAAACCTGCTCTCATACCACCGTTGGGTGTGTGTAGAAGTGTGAGACACACAAGAAGCACACATAAGGAGCACAAATGCAGCAAGACACACGGAGAAGACGATGGTTGGAATAGCTCTCTCTATTGATCGATGAACTGAACTGAAGTAAGAGCTGAATTATATCCCTAAGTACAAAGTAGCACCACATATGAGAGTATCAAGTATGTGGTAACATGGGGAAAAAACCTCTAGCCAGCACTAGTTAAAAAGTGCCCATGTATAGGGAAAAGGTTCACATCAAAGCTACTCGAGGAACACATAAGTGTAACACCTACGACCTACAATCCTCAACAAAGCTATATCCTTCGCCTATGATGCAAAAAAAGAAGTCTAGTCCATAACCAAGTCACTTTGACTACAACAACCGTGCCAACGACCACTTTATGTTAAACCTGCATTTCCTATGAAGCGTACTTTTAATGCCCCATCTTACCCTAGTTTTCCTCATCCTCCATAATCTAATTACTCAACTCCACTTGTTGCTTCATCTCTCCAACCAACCAAACAAACTTCCCTTCAAACTTCAAAGGTGGATGCCCAACAGAAGCGACCATGAATCACTTGCTGGAATTGTGGTAAACCTGGATATACAAAAATAAGGTGCTGATTGCAACCTCTTCACATGAAACCCGCTACAGCTCAATTGCATAACATGGAGGTCCATAATGAAGAAATTCCTCTTGTTTGGATAAAGGAATCATTGGAGAAGGACTTAAGTACCTTGGGTAATGATATCTCTCTTCACTCTCTACTTTGCATGCGGGGTACAATAAATAACAAACTAGTTAAAACTCTACATGACGATGGTAGTTCATATGACTTCATTTCACATTTATTAGTACAAGAACTTTAATTTCAAACGTTTCCTTCCTTGTATAAAATGAAAGTTGCATTTCAAGGTAGTCGTTATAACGTAACATGAGAAGTGCAAGATGTTACGATTAGCATAGGCCCATATATTGATTCACGGACATTTTTAATTGCACCTTTGCAATCTTACAATGTTATACTAGGTATGCCTTTTTGTCACCATTATAACCCATGTATTGACTACCATACGCATACCTTTAACTTTGAATTCAAAGGTCAAGTCATTAGTTTGTCTACACGGCATGATTTTCAGTCGTTTCCACTGATTAGTCACACTCAAGTAAAGCGTGCATTTAGGAAAGGATTCAATTCATGCATTGTTTTTGTCAATGTCATCAATGATTATACTCATACACTTCCTGATGCATATAAAGCTTTCATGAGTACTTATAAGGATTGTTTTATGTCTGAGTATCCCTCTGAACTACCACCATCTCGAGGATCCTTTGACCATAGCATAGACTTAGTCCCTGGTAGTTCTCCTCCTCATAAAGCACCTTATAGACATGGCCTACTACATCAAAAGGAAATAGAAATTCAATTAAAAGACTTACTCCAAAAGGGACTTATAAGGCCTAGTCCTTCCCCATTCGGAGCATCAGTTCTCTTAGTAGAGAAGAAGAATAAAACATATCAAATGTGCATTGATTATAGAGCCCTTAACAAGATCACAATAAAGAAAAGATACCCTATTCCTCGAAAAGATGATCTCTTAGATAAGTTACGAGGAGCTCATGTCTTTAGTAAAATTGATCTTAAATCAGGTTACCATCAGATTCGTATGACACAAAGTGATATTTTTGAGACTGCATTTAGAACTCAAACTAGCCATTATGAATTTATGGTTAAGCCCTTTGGACTTACTAATGCCTGTGCTACATTTGCATGAATGATGAACAATATTTTTCTTGATTATCAAGCTTTTGTTCTTGTATTCTTTGATGATATACTTGTATACAGTAAGAATGATAGTGAACATGAAAAGCATCTTGAAACAGTTTTTCATTTGTTACGAGAGAACACACTTTATGCTTATCCTAAAAAGAGTTACTTCTTTCAACGTAAGCTAGAATATCTAGGACATATTATTTCAAGTGAAGGTGTGCATGTGGATCCAAAAAAGATCAAAGTTATAGTAGAATGGCCTACACCAGAATGAGTCAATGATGTTCGTTCTTTTCTTGGATTGGCTAGTTTCTATAGGAAGTTTGTTCGAAATTTTTCTTATTTAGCATTGCCTCTTACCTTGTTGTTGAAAAAGAAAATAAAATTTGCATGGGGACTTACCCAACAACAGTCCTTTGAAAAACTTAAACAAGCACTTTCACATGCACCTGTTTTACAATTACCTGATTTTTCACAACCCTTTCATGTTGTTACTGATGCTAGTGGTTCAGTAATAGGTGTTGTTTTAATGCAAAATGACCATCCCATTGCATTTGAGAGTAGGAAACATAAGCCCTTAGAACAGTATTATAGTACGTATGATAAAGAATTGTTAGCAGTTGTGCATGCTCTACGAATTTGGAAACACTATCTTATGGGCTCTGAGGTTTTAACAAAAACTGATCAACAGGCTATTAAGCATTTATTAAATCAGCCCTTAATCTTTGATAGGCATCTTAAATGGGCATCATTCATTCAAAATTTCCAACCCATGATCCAATATCAGCCTGGTAAAACTAATGTTGTAGCTGATGCTCTTAGCCGTTTTCCTTCGCATTCTGTTGTTTTGAATAATATTTCTGCCATCCAAGTACATTCTTTTCAAGAAATGGTTTCCACTTATGCATCTGATTTGTATTTTTCACGTACATGGCATGACTTCAATGATGGTGCATCTTTATCTGATGAACATTATACATTTCATAATGGTTTTCTTTATTTTCAACATAGATTGTGCATAACCCAAGCTTTTAAAGATTTTGTCATTAAAGAAATGCATGAACCATCTTACATGGGTCATAGAGGCATACAAAGCACCATTTTCGCTTGCAAAGATTTCTTCTTTTGGCCACACATGGAAAAGGATATTGCACATTATGTTTCTCAATGAATTGTATGTCCGCGTGTCAAACGTCATCATGGTAAACCATTTGGATTATTAATGCCACTTCCCATTCCAAATGAACCATGGGAACAAATCTCTATGGATTTTATCACAGGTCTTCCCATCACTTCATCAAATAATGATATGATTTGGATAATAATTGATAGGTTTAGTAAATATGCATATTTCGTTCCATGTAGAAAAACTTTGACTGCACCTCAAGCTGCAAAATTATTCATTAAAAGCATTTTCCCACATCATGGATTTCCTAAAGTAATGTTATCTGATCGTGATGTTAGATTTTGTAATCATTTTTGGGTTGCCTTATTTCAACATTTTGGTTCTAAAATAGATTTTTGTTCTGCATTTCATCTTGAAAGTAATGGATAGAGTGAGGCTACAAATAGTACTATTCTTGATTTATTGCGTTGTTATTCATTAGATAATCCTAATAACTGGGATGAAAAGTTGCCATTGCTTCAATTTGTTTACAATAACACTACACACACCACTACAGGTCATGAACCTTTTGAAATTGTTTTTGGTAAAAAGCTTCCCACTCCCATTTCCCTCACCCAAAGTGGCATTCCGATGGCTGATTCTATTGCTCATGATCATGTTTCTATACTCCATGATGTTCACGAGCACATTAGGAAAAATCAAGAGCGATATACACGTAATATGAATACTAAACGATTAGCCAAAGAATTCAAGAAAAATAATTTTGTATGGTTGCGTATCATTAAAAGACGTCTCAAAAATATTTTGCAGCATCCTAAAATTAAACTTGCACCATGCTATTATGGACCATTTCGCATTATAGAAAAAATTAATGATAATTCATTTAGATTAGATATTCCATCTCATTGGACTATACATAACTCTTTTAATATTAATTTACTTAAACCATTTAAAGGAACTTTACCACTTTCTCCACTTCTTGATGACCCTCCTTTAATTGAAGAACAATCTGAAATCTTAGTTCCTGAGAAAATCATTGATCATGATGTCACTAACTACACGCACAGGTACTCAATATCATCGATATTTGGTTAAGTACAAAAATCACTCTATTGAAGAATGTCAATGGATACATAAAACACAATTAACACCTCATTATGACCACTTAATTTTTGCATATCATACACAAACACATTAATGTAACAGCTCCATGAACATTTTCATGCATGTGTTTTTACATGGAACATGCTTATTTTTATTCAGTGATGAAACATGTGACTGGCCATCCATGTTTATTATTTTATCAATTGAGGTCAGTTGCTTTTTCAACTGAGGGGCATGCTATAACTTATGGAATATGTTGAACAATGCATTGTTGGAGTGTAACATGGAGTATGTTGAACAATGCATTGTTGGACTGTAACAGTAACGTGGAATATGTTGAACAATGCATTGATGGATTGTAACATGAAATATGTTGAACAATGCATTGTTAAAGTGTTATATTATTAATGTATTAATGTGTTTTTGATGTTTTTGATACAGCAGCTGAAAGTTCGTGAGGAGCGTGCAAGGCGTGAAAGGGCAGATATCAATAATCCGAATAATTATTATTTAGCTTGTTAATAAACCTGCGTAGAAGGTTCTATTGTTAGAAACAGTTAGAAAAGTAATGGCTAGAATAAGGGTCGTTGTAGATCGCAGTTTCTGTTATTGAAAGCAATGGCTTTCTGTAAAAGTTACCAACTTTTAGTTTCATGCTTGCTTTTCGAAGCCGCCCTCATGTAACCACTCTTTTCGACGTAATCAAAAGTTCGTATAAATACATGCACTCTATGGATTGTCGAAACAAAGTGCATGGGGAGAGATTGCACCCAATACTGCGTTCGGTCTTATCTCTTATTGTCTCTATTTTTCTGTGTGTTTTTTGCATACATAATCTCTGTATGCGCGTGAGGTAAGATCCTGACAACATAGTCTCTATCTGCTAATTTCTCTACATAATTAGAGCATACTTATTTTTTATGTGAATGGACTGGCTTTGAAGTGCAAGCCTTTTTTAACGGAGAACCTAAGAAAGTTATTCTGTAGCCATATCACGAGCATTTTCTTGAATTCGCCTTGTAGTGGGTTACATTCGCCATACGATTATCTCTTTATTATTGAGCTCTATGAATTGTTAATTATGTTAGATAATGTTACTTGTCGTTCTCTATTTATGGGGCATTATTTTATTTCTGTCTATAAGTATTACTATATCTATGCGTGAATGGGTAACTTTTATGAACACACCATCTACCTTTTTCATCATATCCTACTGCACGATTGGAATTGTGTTGATAAATATATCTTGTCGCAATCGTTCATTTGAGAAATTCTTTTATTTGTCCTTTTAAACTTTAAGGTAGCATTCTAATCTACAATGATATGGAATGCTTAAATGAGTTTTAAAAATAATATAAGTGGTTGATATAGATTTCTCGTTCTTCTAATTTATTTTGCAACGATGTTACTATGAGTATTCTCTGATCTTTGACATGTACGTAAAGACAATTATAAATACTTTATTATTTGTAAACCGTGATGAAGCAATATTATTGGATAAAGATCTAAAGAGGGAAAGCAAAATTTTATGGGTTCGATCAGCTATGGTGATGTTGACTATGGCAATGTTCACTGTTGGTGCAAAATGATGAAGCCTATACATTTGGCTTACAAGACAATGTGTGCAACCATCACTTGATGAATCATGTGAACCTTGGCTTGTAATCACCTGATCGTTTACCATTGTAAAAGATTAAAATCTTGAAGAAACTTTTAAGAGCCTATATCTCCTAGAGTTGAGAAGAATATTAGTTACGATTTTCAAATGATGGAATAACTCCTAAATCAAGGGAGTCACTTTTAGTTGGAGCCAAGTTTGAATTCAAATTCAAACTTAGAAGAAACTTCTTATAAAAAGGTCTATTGTAAATCTAGTGGCTCTATGGCCTCATTTATAGCTTTGTCCTTAATAAATTCTAGAAGCTAAGTGTCTCACACCATAGCTCACTCAATACATCATCATTGAGCAACATTAGAATGCCAATGATCTTGTACAATCATGTTTTATAATACATATAGTTCATTGAACATCTCTATCTACTTCTCTGCTATGACCACTTAAAGCAATCAACTTACTCTGATCATATCTCAATGAATTCTCAACCATTTTTCATAATCTTTGGCTTGTTGGAACCAGCTTAAATTCTATTATATACTATCTAAATCGCAAGGAATTTGGTTTAGGCATGTGGGAGAAATCATCATCGAAGTGCTTACTGGCCATCTACTAGTTATTCCCTAAAAAGTTGGGGGTAAGCTTTGGATTGCTAAACTTATTTCTCTGAGCATAGTTGATCATTCTTAATGATTCCACTTGCAAGCATTAGCTATCTAAGCTTATTGAATTCCCTCAAAAGGAATTTCATCAATTGTTACTCTACTCTAAGCTCTGAGTAAAAGAACTAGCAGGTGTAAGGACCAAAATAGCAAGTTTTTTCAACACTAGCTATTCTTGAAGTAGTCTGTTTTGAATCGTCTCCCTTCAAAGGAAGGAGATTTTGGTGAAACACAAGGAGCTATAGAGAATGTCTCTTATCTATTAACTATTTTGTCCTAAGCCCCCTGTAGAGTCCCATGTCTCTATGGTTTTGTAAGGAGTGGCTTCACTATGGCTTCATTGTTAGCAAGTGTTAGTTCATGCCACGTAATCAGATGCTCTTGGCCTTCTAAAATGACTAAATGACCTTCTAAGCTCCATAAATTGGCACCCACTAGGTATGAAGAACTACCTTATGCCTTTTTAAATGGTTTCCTAATTATTCCAAATAGGTCAAATCCACTTTGCAATCCACTCTTGATTGAGCTTCCAAACCTGCTCTTTTTCCTATAGGCATTCATAAGAAAAATTGTATCAACCATCGATCGGCCTTTGGCATTGAGAGAATACATTCGCATACAAATATATACACACACACACATACATACATACATACATACATAAACAAGCATACTTACATACATACTATGTATGTAGTTTCCAACTTATGATATTGAGGATATTCCACCATACCATTGAGAGTTACAAGTATGAGATCTTCTATTTAAAGAATCCATGTGAAAGAATAGCATGATGTCTACAATGATGATAGCGGCATTGTATATTTCATTGAAGATTGTTATGAAAATGAAAGCAAGACCATTGATATTTATGATAACAAAGAATATCATTGAAAGAAAGTCTAAAGCACATTTGTTGCTCTAGAAAAGTATGTGTATTGCTTCTTGGAGCTCCAACCCTTTAATTATGAATGGAGACATAAGTATGATATAGGATGATATGAGAATCGTGAGCCAACGATGTGTGTGATACTGATGGTGCGAAGCACACTAATGCACACACACATACACACATGGAAGAAACAATTATAGCGATAGTGAAGGAGAAATACTTCTATGCATCAAATCTTTTACCATGCTTAATTCACATACAAGCTAACTCAAGCCAACCAACCTAAAACATAAGCCCTCTAGTTCTTTTTATAGTTTTTGAATAGATTCAATTGGTTTCACATCTAATAGCTAGTGTAAACAAAACTTATGTCCTAAACTACTTTTCACACATCAAAGGATCTCCAAAAAATAAGCTCATCAAGCTTGAGGATGCCTCTACTTGTAGAAAATGGAGCATTAAGTTACGAAATTGGGGTTTTCATGTTACAAGACGTATTGATTAGAATGAATGTTGTTCTTTATGGTGATTTCAAAATTGTAGAAGATAATTGATATAGAAAATTTGTTGAGGAGGTTCTAGTGCTGCTCCAACTCTCTTAACATATTATCTCTTGTCTATGTTGACTATTATTGTCAATGACCCCCTCCATTTTGCGTCTATTGTCCCCAACAGAACCTTGTTGCACAAAGCGATAGATGAAGTTATAAACAAGCTCATGAGCAAGGGTGTGCTCATTCAAGTGGATGCCTTTGGCCAAATGTGCTTCCAATGTGTTCTAATTAATGGCTTGTGGTGTCACTTGGAGTAGGTACCGCTACTTAGGGGAGCGTGTAAGTTATTCATGGGAAAAATTAAATTCTAAAGTAAATGTGTTGGCTAGTGAAGAAGGCCTCAAAATGATATTGCCAAAACCCAATGGTGAACATTTCCTTGAGGTTCTATTTCGAGCATGCCTATAGGTACTTTATTGGAGAAAGCCTGACATAGAAGTTGCTTAAGGATGGCATTGTAAACATGGCCCAGACAAGGTCAAATTTACTATGCTCCAATTCTTGCATTAATACTTGTGGTGCCCTAATTCTTTGAAATACCTTAAATGTTGTTTGCATAAGCTCCAAGATTTTGAGCAGCATCTTACTGGCTATATCTCTCATACAATGCAAGATGGGTAATGATTGTCTCATAAGCTATCATGTACCCATCCATGGGGAGCCCTCCTAATTGTGCTAAGCATGGACAAATTACAGAGTCCTGGCACTTTGGTTCATTCTTCCTTTTGATTACAAAAGATGGCCAGAATGGGTTTCTTAGTACTAGTCCATGAAAGGGTTTTAATCAGATATTCATTGGGGCCTTGCTCAATGCCTACATCATTTTTGAGTACTCTTGTAGTAGGTCTCATTTCCAATTTGGTTGTAAAATTGTGCCTTTGGTCACAGTCACAGGGAAGCTATTTGGTTGGAATTGAGTTGCATGCGTGGGTAATGTACCCATGATCTTTCATAGTTCCTCATTACACTTGGCCAGGTACATGAAGAAAGGTTTGTACTGAATTTGTTTGGTTGAGAAATATCGATGTGGCAAGAGTTCGATGAAATAGGGGGACTCTATTATTTTTTCTTTGAGCATTGCCATTACCTATAACTATGCTTCAATATGTGCAAAGTGGGTCTTCTCCATTTCATCCATTTGATTCATCCATTCTATCCTTGACAACTCAAAAGGTCAATGACATGTCTACCCACTACTACGTGTGGCTGATATTCTTCCTCAAATGTGGGCATGACAAGAATGTTCATAGATTCCCATAGCTCAAGAACATCTTGCGGAGAACAAATCCTTTGGAGAATAGTTTGTTTTGCAAGTTTAGCGTGTAGGTTAGCTTCTTCATCTCATATACTTTACAACTCTTTCAATACATCCTATGGTGCTTCTATCTTCTCAAGTGGTTAGGCTATCTGTACAGGTGGTTATATGGGTTCTTGTGTATTCCTTAAAGTTGTATACTCTTCAATTAATGTTTCATGAGCTTCGCGTAATAGCAGTTATCCATCTAAGATGATCATGATATTCTTAGAGAAAACTGCTTGAAAGCCATTGGGACTAATAGGTGCCTCTAAAGTTTCCACCGCTACTTTGAAATTGTCTTTGTTTTTCTCTTGTAGCCTTTGATTCTCTTCAAGAGCGACTACGAGGTGTTTGAGTAGTAGTCTGATGTTGCATGTTAGGTTTGCGTTGTGCCTTGTACTCAAAGTTGTTCTCTTCTATCATGGCTTCTTTTCTCTATTGTTCCAATTAGAATTCCATGGCATTGTAAGTGTCCTTGCACTCCATATAATTGGTGTTGAGTGAAGCATTTTCAATGCTCAAGGAATTGAGTTGTGCTTTCTATTCAACATTGGTTGTCTATACCTCTTGGTAGCGTTGGCCTATGGTAGTGAACTACTGAGAGACTTGATGCATGCTCATGGACGTTTGTTCTAATGCATTTTCAATGGTGGACAATGAGGATATGGTATTAGAATGCGTAAATGTATGAATGTCTATATGTAATATAGAGTTAAAGGGAGGGGGATGGGGATGGTGGATGCACGTGTTAGAATGCTTGTGAGTGGCGATGAGGTTGTATGGAGTTCTGTGTGAAATGTGGATGGAGGTGTAATGGATGGTGTGGCGTCCATTGCCTAAATGTGGTGGAATGTGTGGTTTTCAATAGGGAACATAAATTTTAAAAATTCACACCAAACTTTTCAAATTTCTCTATAACCTTTCCTACTCACTCCGATGCTATCACAAATCTTCTAAATTTGAGATGGTTCTAGTAATAGATCCATTTCTGTCATGAGTTTCTGGAAAACAAAACGTTTCAAGCATGTAGTTTCATTTGAATTCAATTATCTTAAAACATCATTTTGACTCAAAATTTCATTACAAAAACGGAGGTGCTCAAAACTCTTCGACATATTGAAACCTAGCACATTTGTCACATGATCTCTTACAATGTTCATTCTTTTCTTTTTCTCGCCAGATTTTTCAGTCAAATCTAAAAAAAGGTTTTACTCCTTTTGATCGCATTCTCAAACCTATAGGAGTTTCTTTCATTTTTTTAAGAATCTAACTGAGAAGATAAAGTGGATAATTTGTTTTCTAGCTCCCTCATATGAAAATCCCTCTGGTGTAGTGTGTTTTGTAGATAGTTTATGTATTGTACATAATTCCTTGAAATCTCCCAAAGCCTTGAACAATAGCCTCGTAAACCATCCTCACCATCTCCTACAAATCTAATCAGATCACGAAGCTTATGAAAAGGGGGATACCTTCCAGTTTGTGGATCAATTGGATAAACAGATCCATATGTCCATATGTCCATATGTTTCTTACCTTCCTTTCGCAAACCATCCACTTCAAGAGGATGAAGAGCCATACCGAATACTTTTCTTGTTGTTGCATACTCATGACAGATTGCAATGTTGATATGGAACTTATCACAATGATTTCAGTTGTTTGAAAGCTCAGTGAGAGTATTTGGGTTAATGTTCTCCATGGTCTGCTATGAAAAGTGACCCGCAAGTGTCTAAAATGACGTGAAAGAGAGAAACGGGCCTGCTATGAAAAGTAGAGTAAAAAAGCTCAAAATGTCATCAACACACATTATATAGGTCCATGAACAAGAGAAAAAATCAAATTTTGATTGATGCACGATGAGCACAAACTTCGAGGTGTAAGATATCACACAAACTTTTTATGATTATCACACGAGTTTCTCTCTCTTTAAAATTTGCATAAGATACATTTTAAATGAACTTACATGGAATTTCTTAAAGGATTTGATAACTTTAATCCAAATTAAGCACATTTAACTAAAATCCTTACGCGGCGCTTTTTCGGCCGTTTTTCACCCTAATAGATAGATAGATAGATAGATAGATAGATAAATAGATAGATAGATAGATAGATATATAGATAGATAGACAGATAGATAGATAGATAGATAGATAGATAGATAGATAGATAGATAGATAGATAGATAAATAGATAGATATATATATATATAGATAGATAGATAGATAGATAGATAGATAGATAGATAGATAGATAGATAGATAGATAGATAGATAGATACAATGATAGATAGATAGATAGATAGATAAATAGATAGATAGATAGATAGATAGATAGATAGATAGATAGATAGATGGATAGATAGATAGATAGATAGATAGATAGATAGATACATACATACATACATAGTTACGTAGATAGATAGATAGATGAAGAGTATTAGCTCCCTTGGCCTTGATCAAAATTAGCATTTGATCCTTTGCCTTATCACCCTCTTCCTTTGCCTTGATTCCTTCGTCTTCCTCTCCCTTTACTTGCATACAAGGCTTGAGAATTCATTGCACTTTGCTTTTGAACCTCCAATATTCATTTCCTCAGTGACCAGCAAGGCCACCAAGTGCTCAAAATCTAGAAGTGTATCTCTGACATACATAGATGTTGTAAAATCCTTCCTCTTCTCATCATCCATAAGCCAATTTAAGGTATATGCAACTAAGTCATCATCGTCTATGTGACAACCTATAGAGCCTAATGCATCACTGACTTCTTTGACCTTGAACATGTAATAATCTATGTTTCTCCTAGGGTTTCTCCTCAAGTTGTTAATTTCATTCTTCAATTAAATTTTGCTAGCTTTAGTCAAGGTGGAGTAGACTCTCTCTAGTGTTTTCCATACATTCATGGAAGTATGTAAGTCTTGTATATGCCCAATCAATGCATTCTGAACCTATTGTTAAAGTATGAAGATGACTCTCTTATCCCTTTCATTCCATTCTTTGAAATTCCTCAATAGATGAGTAGTTGGATTCTCTCCTAATCCAGGTCTTGCATCTTTGCCACTCAAGAGACGCTATAATCCTTTTCCCATAAGATAAGTAGAGATCATAAACTTCCATCACTGATAATTATTTTTTCCAACTTCTTGATTTGAGTTCTATAATCTAACATGATGAGTTCTAATGCACTCTCCTAGATCCTTTTGATATCTTCACGATGTATCCAACAAATGATGTGTATGTCTTCCTTATTCACAGGCTCCCCCTTGATTGGTGTCTGGCTTTGATCTTGATCCAACAACACTTCTTCCTTGAAACGCCTTCAGTTGTCTTCTCAAGATCCTCTTAAATGCTTTGAATGTGTTGAATACGTATAATACCACTATTGGGAGAATTTTCATCCTTGAAGCTAGAATGACCTCCTATGAAACTTAATAGAACATCTCCTTAATGAAATGATTGAATCTCTAGCAATATGCACATAACCACCAAGAAAAGGTGCACATATAAACTAAACTTTGCAGCCTTTCCAATGCAAGTTATATCACATTAATTGCTTACTCCCATTGGGATTACTAACACTTTCAAGACAAACTAAATTTTCTCTTCACTAGGTATACACATATAGACACATGTTCACTCTTGAACATTTATTCTCTCTACACATGTTAAGAGTTAATCAAACAGTTTAACCAACTTTAGATAATATAATTAGATTTCTAACAAGCCAAATATTACAAACTCCTAATTGTGATTTGTTCACTTAAAATGGGTGTAAGTATAAATTTTACATATAAATTGAAATACATATCTCATGTTTTATTTATATGATCTTTCTTTGTAGTGAGTTTGATAAGAGAGACAAAAAGTATGCACTTAGTTCACTAGAAATGGAATCCCACACTAATTCATTTCAAAAGTGGGGCCTAAAAGAGAAGCTGATACTTATGTCCTATTATCGTGACAATTCAAGGTATGCATTGTTTTTATTTTTCATATTTATGTGCTTGTATACACACACACACACAGACACACACACACACACACACACATATATATATATATACATATATATATATATATATATATATATATATATATATATATATATATATATATATATATATATATATATATATATATATATATATATATATATATGTATGTATGTATGTATGTATGTATGTATCTATCTATCTATCTATATATATATATATATATATATATATATATATATATATATATATATATATATATATATATATATATATATATATATATATATATATATATATATATATATATATATATATATATACATACATACATACACACACACACACACACACACACATATATATATATATATATATATATATATATATATATATATATATATATATGTGTGTGTGTGTGTGTGTGTGTGTGTGTGTGTGTGTGTTTATATATGCGAGAGGCTTTTGTCCTTGAAAATAAGGATATATCTAAAATTGTAGGCATACCCCTGAGCTTCATGTTCTATGTTGAAGGAACATGTGTTCATCTCTATGGTGGGATTGACATCGTATTCCATTTGAATAATGGAAATATATTATCTCATACCCATCCAAATGATTCAAGTTAATGATCATTAACTTGATTTACAAACGTATAGATCTCTTTGGGGAGGCTTCAATCCATTCTCTATGCTTATTTGCTTCTTCAAAAAAGTTAGGTTCTTCACAAGCTATAACTTGACTCATTTAGGCATAGTGTCTTGCAATGAATGAATCATAAGATAACCTTTGAACAGGGTATTTAACCCTATTGGATGACCTTACCTCACCATTAGGTGGTAGGAATCTCCTCCTCATTGGTTTAGATGCTTTAAATCCTGGAGTTTCTAATTTTTCCATATCTACATCACTTGTAGATTCCATGTCTACCCATCGATGGTCTTCGTCATTTGCCTTTTCCTTTCCTTTGCTACTTCCTTCACTTGAATGAGCTTCATTCCTTTTCTTTCCATGCCAAGCTGATGTAGTACTCTCCTTTGATGGTGTGCTTGAAGTGGTTGGAGCACTTATCTCCATGCTTTGGTGTTGCTCTTTGAACTTCTTCTCGACTTCATATGCATCGTCAACCTGTAACACATCTTTGCTACCATACCAAGGCAGCAACTCATCAAATATTACATCCCTCGACCTTAAGATCTTTGGTGAAAGGGTTTTAGAATCTAAAACCCTTTTGCTCTGAAGAATATCCAAGAAATATACACCTATCCGCCTTCGGGTCTAGCTTGTGTCTCAATTCTTGAGGTATGTGAACATAACACACACAACCAAATACTTTGAGATCTGAAAGATTGGGTTTCTTACCACACCAAGCTTCATAAGGTGTAACTCCATGTATTCCTGAGGTTGGACACCTATTCATAATGTATATGGCTATATTTGTTGCATCAGCCCAATAAGATTTAGGAACATTAATTTCATTTAACAAAGATCTAGCCACTTCTACTATGTATCTATTCTTCCTTTCTGCCACCCCATTTTGTTGAGGTGTATACCTGTAAGTGAATTGCCTTTTGATGCCATGGTCATGTAGAAAATGTGAAAATTCATTTGAAAAATACTCTCCCTGTCCATCCAATCTGAGAGTCTTTATATACTTCCCTGTTTCCTTCTCCATTAGGTTTTTAAACCTCTTGAAGTGGTAAAATAGCTCTGACTTTGACTTCCTGCAAAACACCCAAACAAACCTTGAATGATCATCGATAAATGTGACAAAATATCTATTACCTCCAATGGATGGCTCCCTTGTAGGTCCCCATACATCTGTGTGTATGAGATTCGACACTTCATTGCTCACATGTGCTCCCTTCTTGAATGGCAATCTGCGTTGTTTTCCTAATTGACAAGCATGGCACAAATGTTGCATATTCTATGATGTAATATCAGATTGACCACTCACCAAGCCCTTCCTTTGCATGTCCTTCATCCTTTGTAAGTTTATGTGCCCAATTATTTTATGCCATCAGTCGATTTCTACAATCTATTTATTTCCAATTGACAAACAAGTAGACAGTGTGAGGGGTTGATGGCTTTACCTCCATGGTGAAGAGTCTTCCTTGCTTCTTTCCTTTTGCTATGAGCTTGTAGTCCTGCATGGGATCTTCAACAAAACATCCTTGCTCATTGAACCTCACCTCAAAACCTCTTCAACCATTTGACCTACCGAAAGCAAGATCTTTGTGTTGGTTGGCACATGCAACACATCCTTCGACACCTTGGAGCTTTGAGATCCATTCAATGCAACATCTCCCACATGTGTAATCTTGTGCTCACTGTCATCCCCTATCTCTAGATGTCCTTGAGTGATGGGTGAATGTAAATTTAAGAAAACATCTTTATTGCAACTCATATGGTTGCTACAACCACTATCAATGTACAATGTAAAATCTGAATTGACTCTTTCGCTTGAACCATACATCATGAGCAAGTTCTCATTTTCTGACTTTGTTGAAGTACTAGCATAATTACCTTGGTTCCTTTTGTATCCTTGATTGCCGCCTCCTTTTGATCAACAATCTCTTGCATAATGGCTTGGTTTTCCACAATTGTAGCATTCTCCATTAGATGCTTCTCTTCCATGTGATCTCTTCCTCTCTTCCTCTACTCCTTCCTCTTCCTCTTGATCCATAGCTTTGGTTGGAGCCTTCTTGGTTGCTTGAGCTTGAGCTTCACCTTCCTCTCCCTTTGCCTTGGGAGTTTTGTCCACCTATTTTGCCTTTGCCTCTACCTGCATAGAGAACTCGGGCTTGGCTGCCCTTTGATTCTGAACCTCCTTGGTTCATCTCCTCGGTCACCATCAATGTGACTAATTGATCAAATTCTGGTAGGGAATCCCTCACATAAACTGATGTGATGAATGCTTTCCACCTTTCATCCTCTCTCAAGCCATTGAGAGTGTGTGCAACACGATCATCGTCTTCGATTGGGCTCCCAATTGAGCCTAACGCATCTGCAAGCTCCTTAACCTTCAAAATGTACTCATTTATGCTAGTACTTAGTGATTTCCTAAGATTATTCAGCTCATTCTTGAGCTGAAACTTCCTTGCCTTGGTTGATGAAGAGTACAATCTCTCCAAGGTCTCCCAAACCTTCTTGGATGTGTCCAAGTCTTGTATATGCCCTATCATGATATTGCTTATGTGTTGAGATAGAATGAATATGACTCTCCTACCCCTTTCTATCCATTTATTAAGTGCCTTGACTTGCCCTTGAAGTGGTGGATCATGTACATTAGGCTTTGCCTCTGTGTCGCTCACTAATACCTACAATCCTTTGCCCATAAGGTAGTTGCTAACTCTAGGTTTCCATGGTTGATAATTGCCTTTCTCTAGCTTCTCCTCGAGTGTTTGTATGCTTTAGAAGGTGTGGATATTAGGTTTTGATAGCTTCTCCCTTGCTAACCTTCGACTAGTTGAGATCTCGATTGACGTAGCCCCCTTTTGATGTCTTCTTGCTTTGATGAGTCCTCCTTGTGCTTCCACGAGTTGTCTTGATCCCTTCAAGTCTTCAATATGATGCCACTGATGTCTTCAAGCCTCCAAAATGGCTCTGATACCACTGATGGGGGATGATTCTAGCACCCCAATGCAAAAATGGAAGATGGCTGTCCTCCACTAGGTCCACAAGCAGTTGGTTTTTTCTCTACATCAATACAGATACTTATAATGAAATTTTGCACACACTAGTAGTAGACTATACAAGCTACCCAACAAGCTTTAAATCATCCCAAATGGATATTCCACGTGGGAGAACTACCCTCTACAAAACAAGCTACCTGTTTGCAACACTCTCTGCCTATGTGCAGAGATATACCTTCACAAAGTTGGCAATTTCTCACAACTCACTCAACCAAATAACTTGAAACTTTGGCAACGTTCAGGGCACAATATTAAAGACCATATGAAGTTTTAAATCAATGAAAATGAGTACAATGAGAGAGCAAACAATGCTCTACAATCTGGTACAATCAGATTTGGAAAACTCTAACTACACCTCTAGATAGAGAGGAGCAAAATCATGAGAAAATGAGGTAAGCAAGCAAGGGGGCTGCTTGCTGGAGTTTATGAATTCACTAAACTAAGTGGGAAACTCGTGGAATGCATACAACTCAAGAAACAAAGGGGGGATGATACTTGTATAGACTTTTACTTTTCCTACAATCTAGCTAACCACCCACCAATCAGTTTAGGTGCACTTTTTGGTGGCTGATTTGATGAGATTTGAATTTGATTGAGTTTGGTGGAGCTTCTAAATTTATTCCACGACTTTGGGTCCTCCTTTTTTATTTGTTCACTTGAAAAACTCGTGCTTTAGCCTTTTTTGCATGATTGGGACTTGATTTTCAACAGTTGCTTGGTATAAAGTTTTCAAATAGTAACCTAGAAGTTCACAAAAAAAATTGTTATTAGTAAACATAAATAGATAAATAAATATGTTTATATGTATATATTTGTGTATAAGCGTGTATGTGTGTATATGTGTGTACATGTATGTGTATGTGTATGTGTGAGTATGTATGTGTATCGGTATGTGTATGTATATGCATGTATGTGTATGTGTGTGTATGTGTATGTTTATGTGTGTATATGCATATATGCATGTATGTGTGTGTGTATATATGTGTGTATTTGTATGTGTATGTGTATGTGTATGTGTGTATGTATGTGTATGTGTATGTGTATGTGTATGTGTATGTGTATGTGTATGTGTGTATGTATGTGTATGTGTATGTGTATGTGTATGTGTATGTGTGTATGTATGTGTATGTGTATGTGTATGTATATGTGTGTGTATATGTATGTGTATGTGAATGTATCTATATATGTGTGTGTATGTGTATGTGTAGGTATGTATGTATGTATGTGTATGTGTATTTGTGGATAGGTTTATTTGTGTATGTGTATATATATATATGTGTATGTATGTGTGCATATGCATATATATGTGTGTATGTGTAAGTAAATGTGTATGTACATGTGTATATGTATATATGTGTATGTATATGTGTATCTTTAAATATGTGTATGACTATGTGTATATGTATATATGTGTTTATGTTTGTGTGTATGTGTATATATATGTTTTCTATATGTGTGTGTATAGATGTGTATGTGTATGTTTGTGTATGTGTGTGTATGTGTGTATGCGTGTTTATGTGTGTATGTATATATTTGTAATTGTATGTCTATGTGTGTACATATATATAAATATAAAGAATAATAAAAAATATAACTTAATAGTGTGGAAAAAAATACATTACTCCATCCAAAATGACTTTGAAGATTGAGAAAAAGTAAGCTTGCACTTAGGCATGTCAAACGACTTCCTTTATATATGTTCTTTACAGATTCTTCTCCGATATATTTCTCATTTTTAGAATTAACTATGCTTTCAGTGTCATGTTCATGCGAATGCTCAATAAAATTTGCCATGCCATTATTATCATCATCAGAGAGATCTTGTTGTTTGTCTTCTTTTGAATATAGTTATTTTAGTCTTTCATAATCTACATGATCACTTTTGTGCACTCCTTAGTATGGATGCATCTTATAAAGGAGGTCTTATTGGAAGCTATGAATGGTGTGGCGGAAGATTATCAATATCATACATTGGAATTTACATAAATGAATAAATATCATTAGTACTCCATACATCAATGAAAAATAATGTTAAAATATAAATTCAAATATGTAAGTTAGTTTTAAAAGAGTTTCTATTGATTATAGTTTTCATTGCAACATAGAAGGGGTGGACAAAATGTGTTTATTTGATGCACATTCTTGCTTTCACCTTAGCATTTATCACTATGGTGTACTTTGATTGCTTTTAATGTGAAGAATAATGTGTTCATGTACATGATGAATGTGGGTCTGAATCCATAGATCTTAGTTTTTATTGCTTCCTCAAAGGTGCTCTTTGAGATCTCCACTCATGTATGGTGATTAATTACTATTCTCATGCTCTTCAAATGTTCAATTAATCATTGAAATATTATATCCTCAACTACTGTTTATGAAACTTTATATATTTCCATGAGTGTAAGATCTTGCATCAATAGATAATATTTTATCCTTTACATGTGTAATCCCTCTATTGGCAAGAGAAGTTGCATTCAGACATAATCCATAATTACACATGCTTTGAACATAATGTGTAAGTCAATGCCAATCTCCCAATCTACATATAGGAATACAAAATTACATAAGACTACTTTCAGAGTTTCGAGGCACATAAAAATCCTCTACAAGGATAAGGAGACCACGACTAGCACCACTAATAGTGGAGGGAGCTCTCATATAATGATTACCCAAAAATTTAAGAACCTTTTCATCTAAAGAAAGTGGTTTGCTATGCCATCCTCCATGTCTTCTTCTATCATATGTTGGCTCTAGGAGAGGACCACAAGTTCGTAATGAATAATCTCCACCCATTTGAGTCTTTAAACTAGGAGGTAGAGGATTTCTAGAAAGCTCGGCTTGTAGTTGATAAATGTCATGTCTATGATGTATACAAAGACTATATATATTATTACTAAGAGAATAATAATAATCATCTTCATCATCAAGTAAATATTCTTATATATTTAGTATAGTTTTATTTTGTATATAGTTTTAAATTAAACTAATGACATTACTTTATGGAATCAATACATACTCAAGCATTATCACCTCAATTAGGTGGTGGCACATGCTCAAAAATACCATAGTCGACCTCATGTTCAAAAAATTTTGATCGTTGTCCTCATTACATACCATAGCAAAGATTACATCAACATATAATATGTCATTGATAGTAAAGAACATCATAATGCCTATCGGACCACAAATTTGAAATTTAGCGCATGGGTATTAGGGGGTGGATTACCCTCTCATTGATCATCATTTGATTATAAATAGTAAAAAAACATATATCATCCATGTATGTATCCATCCAAAAGAAGAATTAAAAGCTTGATATACCTATAGTTGTTATTCCTTGCATGCTTATATGATGGTGGTTGAGTTGCCTCTAATTTATCAAAATATGATTGTGTAGATAAAAGGTATTAGATATTAATAATATGATTATCTACATACATACACATTCACATGTACACATTTACACATATATTCATATTCAGATATACACAGATACATAGATACACATATAAACACAAACACAAACACAAACACACAATAATAGAAATACACATACATACATCTACACATCCACACATTTGCATCCATATACATGTATACAAACTACAAGTTTTAATGTATACTAATTCAATTATGTTTTTGTATGTATGTGTGTGTGGATGTGTCTATGTGTGTGTATGTGTATGTATGTGTGTATGTATGTGTGTATGCATGTATGTGTGTGTATGTGTATATATGTGTATGTAGGTATGTATGTGTGCATGTGTGTATGTATGTGTGTATGTGTAGTTATGTATGTATGTATGTATGTGTGCATGTGTCTATATGTATGTGTGTGTGTTTGTGTGTCCATCTATGAATGTGTGTGCATTAATGTATGTGCATATGTGTGTGCATCTATATGTATGTATGTGTATGTGCATATGTGTGTATATGTGTGTACGTGTGTTAATATGTGTGTATAATGTATGCGTGTGTGTGCATAAAACATAACTTTTTTTATTCATTTTTAGTTGTTAATTCTCAAGAACTAAAAAATGAGAACTTTTGTGGCTCCTACTTGCGATTTGTTCACTTAAAATGGGCATAAGCATTAAAAGCCAAGAGCTCTCGATCCACAGTCAGGTACATGTGATCTAGAGCTCTTGGTTTCTAAAGCTCCCTAAATGGTGCTATTGGAGATCTTTGGCTTCCATAATTCATTAATAATTCATCATGAGCATGTAATGAAGTGATAGCATGAACAAGCATATGTGTGTGTTATGTATGTGTGTGTGTTATGTATGTGTGTGTTATGTGTGTGTTATGTATGTGTGTATATGATGTGTATGTGTGTGTATCTTTGTATGTGTGTAAGAATGTATTTATATGTGTGTGTATGTATGTCTAAGTATATGTGTCTTTGCATGTGTAAGTGCATGTATGTGTGTATGTATGTGTATTCATGCTCTAAAATTTCAAGTTCTTGTTATGTATAATAATCTTTTACATTTGAGATTAAAATAATGGGAGATATTGTATGGTACAAGGGAACAAGGGAAGAGTTGACATACCATGTGTTTGTAGAAGTCAAGCGCTTTCTATAGCAGGTACCTATCAAAACATAGAAGAAAAGCACCAGAAATAGATATCCAAAGGCATCCAGAATAAGGCATGTCCACACATATGCATCAAAATCACGGATTTGAATAGAAATAGAGAAGCATTCTTTTTTTTAATACCGAAAAGATGACACTTTTCAAAGCCTTAATACTAAAAAAGAATGAGGAATTAGCTTAAACTTGTGAGAGACACATTTATTCAATTTTTTGATATGCACAATAGTGTTTGTGATGACCTAGGTCTACATCCTCCTCCAACTATCACTTTTGAGCTCTACAAGTTTAAAATTCTATAGAGAGAATAAAATCAAGGCATATTCTTATAGTGAACTAAATGTAAAGCCTGAGGTACTTAAAACATGATTCACAAAAATTTCATAGAGGCACTTTTATTCTCTTATGCATGCTCGACCTTTCTCTCATATAGACTTTTTCCTAATAGTTTCATCTTCATGTTCAATTTCCAACTAGAAAACATGATGCAAATAAGGTCTACAAAGAGAATATAAAACTTTTCATCCCAAAATTTTCCCTACATGAATAAATCGACCTAATTATTCATTCTAAGCATTATCCTCACAATGTAATTTGGAAAACTCAAAAGGAATTATTTCACAATCGAAAGTTCTATTACATATATACACAAATCTAATCACACACATCAATACATACACACATATATATACACACATAAAGATACACATAAACATACACACACATATACATACATACATACACACATACTTACATACACATTTATATACATGCATACATACATGCATATACATACATATACACTGATATACACACATGTATATTTACCCACATATATACACACATGCAAACACACACCTACACATACATATAAAACCATACAAATTGCTTCTTTGCAAGTAGAATGTTCTCTATTGTAGATATATGTTTTCTATAGAGGGGAATTTATTTATATCACTTTATGGCATGGGTACCTCTTTTTCTTATGCATTGCAACCCTTTTTGGCTAATGGCCTACTAGCCTTATGATTGTTTTTTGTAGGTTCCCTACTCTAGGGGGAATGCTATCCTTTTTTGTCATATTCCATTATATACATACGTACTCTCTTTTTCTTGCTCTCTCACTCCCTCCTAGTCTATTTATATCAATAATTCTTATATTTTTCTTGTTTTAATTTTAAGTAGTTTTAGTTTAATTTACATGCAAACTTACATACCTACATAAACTACATATATACATATATACATATATACATAAATACATAAATTACATACATACCTACATACATGAATATACAAATACATAAGTACATGCAAAAATTCTTATTTGCATAGATACATAACTTACATACATACATAAATACATTCATACATACATACATAAATATATTCTTACATACATAAATTCCTACATTACATGCATACGAGCTTGCATACATTACATACATACAAAAGTTATAGATATAAATGCATACATACATACAGACATGCATACATACATACATACATACATACATACATACATACATACATACATACATACAGACATACATACATTCATACATACATACGTACATACATACATACATACACACATACATATGTAGATAAATACATACATGTGGAATGTTGTTTTGCAAGTGGAATGTGTTTTTTAGCAAGTGGACTATGTTTCTTTATAGATGGAGTGATTTTTAGTAGGTTGTTATATGAAATATTTGCCCCTTTGATTTTTTCTCGAGTTCCTTTTGGTTTATAACTTGCATGCCCTTATTTTCTTATGGCATGGCTGTTTTACAACTATTTTCTCTATTTTCCCTAGTCTAGGAGAAATGTGGAAAAATTGTTTCTTGCGATATGGTGTGATATAGTCACGTATATAAATATGTTAAGTAAATACAAACTTATATACGTACATACATACATACATACATAAATAAATACAAACATATATACATGCATGCATACATATGTACATACAAACATACAAAGACACGTACATACACATAATAATAATAATAATAATAATAATAATAATAATAATGATGATGATAATAATAAGAAGAAGAAGAAAAAGTAGAAGAAGAAGAAAGGGTAAAGGCACCACGTCTTTTGCATCCGTTATATATTTGAAATCATAACTAGGATATTGTATCCATGGACTTCATAGTCGGGTTATTGTGGACGCAAAGGAAGCAGAATACTATCCTAGTTGTTGTGGATAGAATGAGCAAGATGGCCCATTTCATACCCACATAGGAGACGATAGAAGCTCCATAGTAGAGGAGTTATTTATCCAACATGTCTTTTAGATTGCATGGATTACCGACATCCATAGTTTCATATGGGGATGTCCAATTCACACGACACTTCTGCAAGTTTGTATCTGACAAACTAAAGGTGTCATTAAAGATGAGCAGTGGTGCTCATCCTGAGAAAGATGGTCTCAGACCCATAGGGTCAACCAGATTTTAGAGAACACATTGATGGCATATGTTTTTGAAAGACAAATATATTGGGATAGATATTTGTAGCCACTTTTTGTGTTTGCTTATAACAATAGGCCTCACAAGGTGACAGGTATGTCTCCTTTTGAGATGAACTATGGCATGAATCCCAATGCTCCCAGCACTAGAGGAATTCCAAAGAAATCTCCTAGTGCTTCGGAGTTCTTAGCGAACCTTCAAGAAAATTTAGAAATAACTAAAGCCAAGATGCAGCAAGCCAATGATAGGGCTAAAGAGTACGCTGATCGAAAGATATTTCCTAGATACTTTGAGAAGAGAGATAGAGTCTTTCTTCAAGTACCAGCTAGATCTACTTCACTCTCCATAGGGAGGTGTAGTAAGCTCTCACCAAGGTTCTGTGGACTTTGAAAGATAGTTCAAAAGTCAAGTGAAGTTGCACATCTATTAGAGCTTCCTCTAGATTGCAAAGTGCATCCAATGCTTCATGTTAGTAAACTTTGCAAGTAATTTACCTCATTGATCATTGAGGACATTGATCTTTGGAAGTGGGAGAGAGTGCAAGACATTGATCCACATGGATTATGACATTGATCCATAGGGATTCACCTATGTGTGTGAGGGACAAGGGCCAGCTAGCCAGACTCCGAGCCTGGACGATACCCTAAGGTATTCGATAGTAATGGGGATGAGTGTTGCATGATGGCCACATATCAACATAGAACATCTCAAATCATTTCTATTTTTAGAGTATAAGAGGGTATATATGGATGGCACGAGAGATACACACACATCATTCAAGCTTTCTGCTTACAAATGGGAAACCCTATCCTAAAGGAAGTATCATTCAATGATAGTTTAGATTCAATGATCAATCGAAAAATGCAAAAGATTCCAAGATGAATCATTTCCTCATGTCATTTGATTCTTTAGAATGAGTCTCAAGTCCTTGAAGAATAAGCTGCTCCCTAGTAGTGAGCATGCGATTCTTCAAGCTCTTTAGACAGCGAGTAGTTCCCAAGAAATCCCAAACCACTAGTAGTGGTAATTAAGTCCAATGGTTTATAAAACCGAGTACTCTATCAATATTGATAAGATTCTTAATTTTGGAATCTAAGAAGCATCAAGATATGCTTGGACTTGAGTTGATGGAAATATCTCTAAAATCCTATGGCTAAGCAAAGAAGCTTTCTATAGTTTCAAGGATCTTAACGATAAAGACTAAGTCTTTATTCTTGTAACAAGGTCAATAAGACTCGATCAATCTTGGCAATGTTTTTCTTTTCAAGAACTTGGGATTGAAAGTACTTTTAAGTTTTTCCAATTATTGGCAATCAAAATCCTTTTGGGACTTTTTGCACTCATGTTCCATTTATCCAATGGAAAGTGTGAAAAGATGAATTTCTTCTAAGTCTGAAGAGAGTAAAAAAATTCCAAGTATGTAGTTTGCATAAAGTTGGTAAGTAAGTATGTGGAAGTTAAAACATAAAGTTTGCCTATTCCCAAAGGGAGTAGCAAATGTTTAGATGTAAGAAATAGAGAGATTCCTAAAAGTCATGACTAGGGTAGCTATGACTAGGGTAGCTACTTAAAGATGTTGTAAGAAAGTAATCTAAAGACAAGAAGTCAAAAGCTCTTCTTGCTACAAATTGATCAACTATAACCAATTGGAATTGAGTTTGAGAAATTCATGAACTTGGAATTATCAAAAATTTAACTTTGGAAACCCTAGCATAGAGGAATGGATGTTCTATTCAAAGATTTTCAAGTTTCCAAGGAATCAGAAACTAAAATATCAAGTTAGAGGTTATGCTTGAAGCTTCAAAATTCTTTTAAAGAATTCAAGTGTGAAGGTAGTGTATAAAGACATGTTAAGAGTTTAGTATTGCTCACATATTAATGTGAATATAAAATAGGGCGGTATGGGACACCAGATTTTATACTTACATTGATGTAGGAAAGATGATATTGGACATCAGACCATGGGATGATGATTATCTTTTAGTCCTAGAGTGAAACTTGAAGTAAGATTTGATCCTTAAGGGAATTAAGACTTCAAGGAAGAAGTTTAAATTCGAGGAGGATAGAAGCATGATCAGAAGATACTTCAAGGGTAAGTAAGTAAGAAGATATGAAGTAAGTAACTTCTAATACCTTCTTTTTTAAATAAAGATCTTCTTTTTCAAATAGGGCAAAGACTTTTTTTTATTTGAATTATGAAACACTTCCAGATAAAGTGTTTTTTGATTGAGAAATATTTAATAAGTTTATGAGGAAGTAGGACATTGACATTGAAATTATCCTTTCAACTAAGGATAGAGCTGAATAAGTCAAGCACGAAGTTCCTTTGACTCAAAGCAATGCACAAGAATTGCATTCTCTATAAGGAGTCATGAAGATTGAATATAGGCATGAACTTCGTCTCAAGTGAAGCACTATTTGAGTAAAAACTCATCAATAGAACCTCACTAGGTTGTCACACTAACATTGGATATAGAACTAGTATCTTGTGGTTGGATGGTGTTCTTTCTTTGCTCTGAATCATTTTTAGAATCCAATTTATTTCACTTAAAGATAGAAAAAAGGCTTCAATAACTTGTTGAAACAGATCGTTGAGTAGTTAAAGTCTTGAGTCATCTAGAAATGGACTCCTCACAAGTTTATGTATCTTCAAAGTTTGAGTTTGTTTTAAAAAGATTTAAATCTTGTTTTTCACTTTCCAAATCTTTTGGATTCGACTCACGTACTGTATCTGATTCATTTTACAAAAGTCCAAGATTAGTCAGTTAGAATTAGGAAACTAAAGTTAAACATCCCCAATAGATGTTTTGTATAAGAAACTTTTCAATCTTTCAAAGATGATAACTGTAAGTTGTATTATTCATTTGAGTTCACTTCAAGTTATAGAGCATGAAAGATTTTCTAGAGTCTAGTATCCTCTAGAATACAAAAATTAGGAATTGCTAATCAGATTGACAATCTTGAGGAGCTTAAAGATAAAGTCTTTGAGCAACGTATCCTACGTTGAACAACTTTCCTTTTGGATTTAACTTGGTCAAGCTAATGTATCGTTCATCCAAAGTAAATGAAAAAATTTATCCTGTAGTTTACATAGGATTTTCAAGCCCATTAGGACAAAGTAGACCTCTAGTCAAGTGAAAAAATCAAGTAATGGTTGGTTGTGAGTAAACCATTGTACAAACATTGAACTTAGATGTTTGGATCAACCAGACTTAAAGTTTTTTATTTTAAATTCATCTCAATCGAGAGTTCTCAAAGTCTTGCAAGGATAAGAATCCCGCCTTGGTTACTAAGTTCATGCACAAGTTATGCTTAGAAATGGACTATTATTTGGAATCCGTTCATTTGATATGTTTGCATCTAGATCACACATCAAGAAACAATGAAGTGGCTAGGGATGTTTTTAGATCCACCCTATTATTCATTCACTACTTTGTACTTTGATCACTTTATCAAAGTACATAGCAAAATGTTCATTTGAACCATGTGGGCACGGATCCCACCATTGAGATGAAACATGTTTTTTCGGTTCTTAGAACATGAGGCTATGGGGTTGCCTACGGTTACTACATATAGCTTTACTTTTGAGGATGAAAATCTTTTACAACGGTGAAAGAATGCAAAAAATTAAGTCTACGATCCAAGAGATCTGAAATCGGATACTGTTTGGTCTCTTGTGTGTATGGCCAAAGATCTTGAGACTAAACTTAAGCATAAGGTCATGTGTTCTCTTAGAAAAGTAATCCACTTAGCCTAGTGGTTAAGTCTCAAGGTTGTGAAGGAGAAGGTCTTGGGTTCAACCCCCATGGGAAGCATGGGAAGAACATTTCGCCGAAGGAACTCTAGAGCCTTCTAACTCAAAATAACATGCATTAACTTGATTCTAGAGAAACTTAACTCAAGTAGTGAGTACAGAAACCATTAGTGAACTCTAGTGGAAGGTACTAAAGGAGTAGAGGAGATTTAACATGCACTTGTGGACTCTAGTTACATTTGAGGTCCTTGTATATTAAAGTAGTTATTTATATAGGCATAAGGTTCGGACGAGATTCATCTCTCTAGCACATGGTGTTCATAATTGTCATTCTCTTACATTGGAATTAGAGCCTAGGAAGTAGGCTTGGGAAAGGTGGATTGACCCAAAGGCCTCAAAAAATGGACTTGGGCAATCTATCATGTGAAAGGTAAGGAATTGGGAAGGCAGTCGTTTGAGAACTCTATCCAAGAGAGATTGGGGTGTACCTCTCAATCTCTAGGTTCGATTTTGGCATGTAAGATACCATTGGAAATCTCTCAAAATAAACTTTGCAAATCTAATGAGCAAGCATGGAAGTGTGGAGCCTTTTGGAAACCTTGGGTAGAACTTGGTTGAGTGTTCAAGATATCAACCATGAGTGAGAACAAGGCTCAAGATACTAAGGTTGAGAGTAGGGTTCAAGAACACAAGGTTTCCATTAAGGTTCAAGTAAGTATGTGAGGTAAAGAAAATCAATTCATGGGTACCAAGAGAGTCCAATAATTGATCACCGAGGTTAGAGGGAGACATGTTGTCCTCAATTTCTCATAATGCAACCTCAATTACAATCTTATTTTTGTTCATCCATGATTGTAGCAGGCTAAGGTCTTTGATTTATTGATTGAATCCAAATCAACCCCCACAAATTTGTGAGATTTGGGCTCTATCATGGTAAAATATCCATGAAAAACCTCTTTAAAAAATATAATAACCTGAGCATAAGTAAAAGAACTCTCCAATGAATATTCCTTTGATGCAATCCAAACATTTATTTTCGATGTAGATCTAATCCATATCAAGCATAGTGTAATTTTCATGTTCCAATAGCTCCGCCTCAAGCTAAAGTATGCTTGAGTCTTCATTCTCTTATAAGTTGAATACCTACCATAGCTTTGAATCTACAAAGCTTTATTCCATCAAGTGCCTTGTCATCATATCTGCTACTTGCTTTTTAGATGGAACAAACGAAATGTCATTCTCCTTGGCCATGAGCTTCTTTCTGATCAAGTGGTAATGAACCTCTATGTGTTTGGTTCTCGCATGGAAAATAGGATTCACTGCTAGATGCATGGAACTTACATTATCTCCAAATATGTGAGGTTTTGAACTCACAAGTCCCAAATTTGTATACAATGCTTTTAACCATATTGCCTCTTGAGTTGCTATGGTCAAACCTCTGTAATCTGCTTCAATTGAGGATAAAGCAACTGCAGGTTGCTTCTTGGAAATCCATGACACTAGCTTTGAACCTGTAAATGCTAAGTAACAAGAAGTACTTCTTGTATCATCCTTAGCTCTTGCCTAGTCTACATTTGAATAGATTTTGATATCCAAATATGAAGAGTAAGGATAGAATATACCTTCATTGATTGTACCTTCGCGATACTTAAGTACTCTCTTAGCTGCATCCATGTGGGGTCTTCTTGACGAGTGCATGGACTAACTTAGCACTCCCACACTATATGAGATATCTACCCTTGTATGAGTAGCATATATCAAGCTACCTACCAAGCTTTGATATTCTTTGATTTCTTCAATTTTCTCTCCTTCATAAAAACTAAGTTTATGATTCATCTCCAAAGGTGTACCTGTAGGTTTAGTGTTCTCCATTTCAAACTTAAGAAGTAGATCCTCAATTTATCTTCTTTGAGTCCAATACATTCCTTCATCTGTGTATACCACCTCCATACCTAGGAAATATGTGAGCTCACCTAACTCACTGATTTTGAACTCCTCTTGCATATGTCTCTTGATCCTCTAAATGCCATTGAAATCATCACCTGTCACAATAATATCATATGCATATACACATAGATAGATAACCTCATTGTGATCCCTTTTCATCATTAGAGAAGGATATGAGTTGCTAGCTTTGAACCCTTGACCTCGAAGATATGTAATCAACCTATAATTCCAAGCTTTAGGAGCTTGTTTCAATCCATACAATGCTTTCTCAAGTCTCCAAACATAAGATGGATGATTAGGGTTCAAAACTTGGTGGTTGTGACATGTATACCTCTTCACTTATCCAACCATTTAAGAATGCATTTTTTCACATCAAGTTGGAGGAGTCTCGAATTCCTTGCAGTAGCTAGATTTAGATATCATTGTCACACTAATATCATCTACATATACACATAGATAGATAACCTCATTGTGATCCCTTTTGATCATTAGAGAAGGATCTAAGTTGCTAGCTTTGAACCCTTGATCATGAAGATATGTAATGAACCTGTAATTCCAAGCTCTAGGAGCTTCTTTCAATCCATACAATGCTTTCTTAAGTCTGCAAACGAAAGATGGATGGTTAGAGTTTTCAAAACCTAGTGGTTGTGACATATATACCTCTTCACTTATCCAACCATTTAAGAATGCATTTCTCACATCAAGTTGGAGGAGTCTCTAATGCCTTATAATAGGGAGACTTAGCAATGTTCTGATTGTAGTCATCTTTACAATTGGTGATAATGTTTGCTAGAGTTAGCAATGTTCTAATTGTATTCATCTTTACAACTAGTGAGAATGCTTCCTCTTAGTCTATACCATGAGTCTATGAGCATCCTTTGGCAACTAATCTTGCCTTGTACCTGTAAACTGATCTATCTGAATTTCTTTTAACTTTATATACCCATCTACAACCAATTACCTTTTGATTCGATTACATTGGAACCAAATCCCAAGTGTCCATCTCTTTCAATGCATCTGTTTCTTCTTTCATCACCTTTTCCAATTAGGGTTGCACTTTGCCTCTTCATAGGTTGATGGTTCTTCTGAAATTGAATCTTTTGCCAAGGAGATTGAATGCTTTGTAACAAATGTGAAATCATGTCCATACCTTTCTAGTTGTTTCTTCTCTCTTGTTGATCTTCTAGGTGCTTGTTTCAAGCATTCCCAACCTCTTACCTCTTGAATTCCATAGTTTGTAATCCTTTTCTCTTTCATCTTGATCATTGTCTGTATCATGTCCTGGATCCTAGACATTTGTATCATGCTTGCTTCCTAATTGATGAGAATCAAAATCAAGATCATATGGTAGAGTTAGCTTTTGTTTGTCTTCATCATTCCAAGACCTGTGTTCTTCAAACAAAACATCTCTTCTTGTAGTTAATTGCATGGTTTAAGGATTATAGAACCTGTAACCCATCTCGGCTGAATCATATCCAATAAACACTACCTTTGTTGCCTTTTCATCTAGCTTACCTCTTATTTGTGATGGTACATGAACATAAGCTAAACAACCAAACACCTTTCAATGTTCAAGACTAGGTTTTCTTCCATGCCATGCTTCATAAGGAGTCTTATCTTGAAGGGATTTGGATGGTAGTCTATTGACAAGGTACACAATAGCTTCTGCCCATAGATAATGTGTTACCTTCTTCTCTTCAAGCATTGTTCAGGCTTATCCAACCAATGTCTTGTTTCTCCTCTCTAAAATTCCATTCAGTTGAGGCGAGTACTTGGTAGTCACTTCCCTTTTGATACCTTTTTCCTGCAAAAACTCATCAAACTTTTTAGAGAAGTATTCTCACACTCAATCAGATATGAGCTTCTTGAGTGATCTACCTGTATGATTCTCCACATGTGCTAGATACTTCTTGAAGGAATAAAAAACTTCATTTTTATTCTTGATAAAGTATAAAATAGTCCATCTACTATGTTCATCAATAAATGAGACATAATGCCTTGATCGTGCCAAAGAAGGTTCTTGACTTGGTCCCCATACATTTGTATGTACTTAGTCCAATAAGTTGTGGATGTAGCCTTTGTGTTTGAATGGTTTTCTTTGTGCCTTCCCAATCTGACATGCATCACACCTGTTGATCATGTGTTGCTTTTCTATGTTTGGCAGACCTAAAAGACTTTGATCCCTCCATATATCCTTCAACATTCTTCCATTTACATGAGCAAGTCTCTTATGCCACACTTCAAGCTCGCTTAGGGTTTGAGACCCAAAAGTGAATAGAGCTATGTTCCTGGTTTCTCCTACTTCAAAAGTAAAGAGCCTACCGTGCTTCTCCCCTCTAGCTATCTTCTTGAAGCCTTGACATGGATCTTCCACAAAAGCTCCATGTTGGGTGAGCCTAGCTTGCAAGCCTTTTTCAACTATTTGGCCTACACTTATTAGGTTTTTATTGATAGTGGGTACATAGAGAACCTTACTTAGAATGTTTGTCCTACCATTGGAAGCTTTGACATTACCAATCTTCTCCTAAGCACATAGAGAACCTTACTCAAAATGTTTATCCTACAATTGGAAGCTTGACATTACCAATCTTTTCCAAATTGTGATTTGTGTCATCCCTGTTTGTAATTCATGTCTATGATGTGTACTTTCCAAATGAAATAGAAGAGCAATGCTGACTACAACATGATTTGAACATCTTGAATCTATCTAGAAGAAATGATCATCTTCTTTACCTTCTTTGTGTCTTAGATTCATAAGAAGCAATGAGTCTTCATGTGGTTGATCTTCTGAATAATTTTTGAAGTCCCTTTTATTATAGCATCTATTGTTATTGTTGAAGTTCTGTCCACCTCTACATCTATTGCTTCCATATCCACCTCTTGCACTTCCTTTCTGGGATTTCCCATTGAACCAGCAATTCTGAGTAGTGTGGTTGGACTTATCGCATATGGCACAAGGTTGAACATTTTGACCTTTGGATTTGTCATGCTTTGGTCCTTTCTTCTTCCCTTTCCACTTGCTCTTGCTTGTGAAGTTGGCTTGGGAAGGTTCCTCTTCATCTTCTTCCTTCTTCTTGCCTTTCAGCTTCTTATCCTTGTTATCTGCATATAAAGCACTAGTTGAACTACCATGATAGGAGTTACCTTCCTTTATGCTATTGTTGGCCTCTTGGTTGAAGAGTTGTCCAAGAAATATGTTGAAGTCTAGAGTTTGCATATCCATGATGAGATCATAAGCCGTGGTGAAGGATTCATTGCTTATCGCTTCAAATGCCGTTGAGAATTTGCCTCACCTCTTCTTGAATCAGCTCTCCAATGGATGCTACTTGATCCGCAACCTCCTTGACCTTGGTAACAAACTCTCTGATGGTTTTCTTAGGTGTCTTCTTCATTTGGTTGAACTCATTCCAAAGATGATTCTTTCTTGATTTGGTACTGTTGGAGCAAGTCTATGACAAGCCTAAGTATTGGCTTGAGTCATTAAAAGGCTTAGAAACTTGAAGGAAATGTCTACTTCTTCTAGAGTTCACTTGTGAACTCCCTCTTGTAATTTTTAAGTCTTTACTTAATGTAAAAGTGAAGGAATCTTAAGTGGTTGAGCCCACTTGATTGAAAGAGGAAAGAAAAGCCAAGAATTCTGGTTGGAGAATCAAATCAATCATTAATTGATTGAAGAGTGATTGTGGGAAGTTAGGCTCCCAAGATCAACTATAAATACATGGTAGTCTTAGTCGTGGTTGTGTGAAGACCTCCAAGAGCTGAGCTTTATGCAATATCAAGGTGTGGTTTCAAGGCACACATATGTATCAGTAAGTGTAGCTCAGTGATGAGTAGCACCTCCTTTAATGTCAATCCGGGAAGACGTGAGGATGGTATGATGACCTTGAGCAAGTGAAGGCACAAGTGCGTGAGTGAGAAGCACACTAACATGCACACACATACACACACATGCGCACACACAGTAAGACAAAGAGAGAGAGAACCAATGGAGTTCTTGGATTTCTTCTATCAATTTGTCATACACTTCCTCGAGCTCCCTACTTGCTCCTTCTCCTTGTGTGTCCACCTCTTGATCTGCTTTAGCTTAAGTAAAAAAGTTAAATGCAACATATAGCAATAAACACAAACATCGGGAACAAACATTTGCAAGATCTCCTCTTGACAAGATTGAGCAAAGACAACAAGACTCCCTTCAAAACAACAAAAAGCAAATTAACAAGACAAAACAAAAACACACTGACTCACAGTAAACACTCTAACTTTAAACTTTAATATAAAAATGTATAAATATCCTTGTACCAGAGTTGTAAAAGCTTCATTCAGTTTGCAATACTCTGACATTTTAAAGTGAAGTAAAGATAATATGTATGAAGGTCTAAACGTAGATAACAGGGCATAGGCATGGAGGGCAAAAACACAAAAATAGATGGAAATATGAACTAAACACAGCTTGTGTTCAAACCCTCTTTATCCTGAAGCTCGCAAACTTTAAAGCTATATCAAAAAACACCTTGAACAGATACGTTCAACCAACTAGACTAGATGTCCTTCATTGGAAACGGGTAACTTAGAGATGTAGGTTTCTCTTACAATTTTCCTGAATAACTCTAAATTTAAAAAGGGAGTAAATATATCCTTGTTATCTGAAATCAGAAAGCTTCAGTGTCACTTGCAGTATTCCAATGTTTGCTGACCACCCAAACAAATAAGAAACTGAAATGCTTACACGTGTATAATAGAGGTGAGTTCACAAGGGGTAAATTTAATAGATTTTGTGAAAATATTGGCATTAAAAGGGGGCTAACATACAACCCATCTTCTAGCAGCATGGATGAAAGGTATAATAGTATGCATGCTATTGGCAACTAATCTTCCTCATGGTTTTGGAGAGAGGCTTTGGGACCTACAACCTACAATACACATCTGCAGTTGATCCCCTCATATGTCCTTAAAAGGTGACATTCCTAAAGAGGTTTGGTATGCCTACGCATCTTTGGTTCTGGAATCTGCATTCTCAATGAAAGACATTGGAAATGTTGAACACACACTAGATATGAGGATAAAAAGGCAAAGACAGCAGCACACTGCACACATATTTGGCACAAGAAAAATACATTGAAAAAGTGTTGGACAGATTTAACATGGCTGATCCAAAGCCACTTGGAGTGCCAATGAAGCCATACATAGAGCTTTCCAAGGCAGATTGCCCAAATAAATTATAAATTACAATATATTATGTAATTATGCATGTATGTACTATGTATGTATGAAATGTATGAGTATATATGCATGTTTGTATGTACTATGTATAATGTATATATGTAATGTAGGTAAGTATCATATATACTTTATGTATGTATCATTCAACTTAATACATACATGTCATATACATAAACTTCATTAATGATATAACTTAAACATACATATCATATACATAAATCTCAATGATCATATGAGTTTTAACTCTACTTATACTTATTACTTTCTTAATTTCTAAGTGCATGTGGATTCAATTTTAAAAAGAATACCCCATGTATCATATTGTATGGTAGGAATCATACAAATCGTACCCAAACAACTATGCCCTCAATCATTTCGAAAAGCACTCAAAACATAGACCATGGTTGCAATAAATCCCTTACTAATTTCACATTTGAATTATTATTTGAAAGTATCCTCAATTGCAGTTGAAAGTTGAAACCAACCAAAGATCCAACCTTTCATCAACTTTCACTCTTTTCAACAAAAAACACTTAAAACTCAGGTCAATAATTGCCATTAATTCCCTTGTTTTTCATCTAGACTAAGATTTGAAAGTGTCCTTAATGGGAGATAGACTTAAGCACCTAGTAGACCCTTCAACTTGAACCTCTTAATAACAAGCTACAGATACCTAGACTAAAACATCCAATTAAAAAGAAGGGGGGCCAGAGGGCACCCTTGTCTAATCGACCTTCTTTTTGCCATCGCCACTGAGGGGTTGAGCAGACTTGTGGCTCATCATGTGGAGGCTGGCAATATCAAAGGCCTCCGGCTGCCTCACGACCACAATCAAATCATCATGAGACTGTTTGCTGATGATATGAACGCGTTCGTCCACAATGATAATACCAGCCTGGAGACTTTCTGGAGGTGTCTTGCTACCTTTTGTGATGCCTCTGGATCTAAAATCAACCACTCCAAGACCGCCTTTAGGGCTATCGTGGGACAACATCCTGACCTTCTCATTAATTATGGCTGTCAAATCATTCCGCAGGGCCAAATCTTCCGGCTTCTAGGAATCCCCCTGGGGTTTGGCGTCTCCATGGAGCAGCGATGGAACTGGGTATTGGCTAAACTCGAAAACAAGCTCAACTATTGGAGAGGTATGCAAATCAATCTCGCTGGGCGTGCGATGGTTATCAACACGTTTCTCCTCTCTTCTACAATCTATTTCCTTTCTTGTTGGAGACCGAACGAGCAAGGCCTGTCCAAACTTAACAGTATTTGTAGAAATTTCATTTGGACGGGCGACCATAACAGAAGGGGGGTGCCTAAAATCAAATGGGCCATCTGCACCAGCCCCAGAGATTGCGGGGGACTTGGTATCCTGGACATTGGGTGTATGGCTAACAAACTGGCAGCCAAATGGATGATTAGGGCTTGGTGCAATAGGGAGGCCTCGTGGGCCAAGCTGATCTTCAGAAACAAGAATGAGTTGGCCCTCACGGGGCTCCCGAACTGGAAGAATCTTGACATCATGACCCTGCTTTTCTCCCCGATCCCCGTCTTCCCGAAAGGCTCTAATCTCGTGTGCTCCCTTTGGAAGGGCTGGAATAAAGTCAAAGGCTTCACAAGAATTAGTGAGGACTGGAAGTGGGCGGCCGGAATCAGACAAAACGACTCTATCTGGTTTCCGATTCACGGCATCCGGAGTGTGGAGTCGTGGAACATTCAAAATGCCAAGAAGCTATGGAACAAAGGATTCAAAAAATGGAAACACCTCTGGAAACATGACACCAACAACTGGAACAACTTCGAGGATATTAACCCTCGCATAAACATCTCCTACGAAGAATGGAACACCTTGCAAAGCAGATGCCTCGCTTGGGATCGCCACAAGACGCGCCTTCTCATGGGACACGACTCACCGAACTCGCTTGGTCTCAAATGGCACAACGGAAATAGCCTTCTCAAAATCCCGAACATTAAAGAAACGGCCGACCTCCAGATCAGCCTCAACAAGAAGTGGTGCCTGTCTTGGACGCAGCTTCGGTGGGACATGAAATTCATGAGTATCTGGCACCCCCTTATTGAGATTAAGAAGTCTGTCCTCTTATGGCAAATTCTTCATCGAGGAATTTGGACCAACCACAAGGCTAACAAACTGTGTGGGATCCCTCCTTGGTGCAAACGCTGTCACCGTGCTATCGAAGACGTCCCACACATCTTCCTTACTTGCCCCAACTCCTACAGAATCTGGCAGACGGTTGGAATGAAAATCAGACTTCAAAAACAGCTTAGTTGGAAACAAGTCCTTTTGGGAGAAGCGATCGGCTGCTCTGCGACACTCTGGAACGCCATCAGAGGGGAGGTCCTGTGGAAAATTTGGCGGGAGAGGTGTGCTCTCAACTTCGGCGATTCCCCCAGGGAGTGGTCGATTGAGAAATCACTCTTCCTCTTGGGCAAAAGGATTGTCAACAGCAAGAAGTCCCCCCCCTTCAGACACCATCAAGTCCTCCAGTTGATCAACAACAAGCTTAAACCCAAGTGGGCCCCGCATGAGGGCGACGAGAGGGTGATTAACCTTCTCTCTAATGCAACCTAGGATTCAATCAAGCTTCCCCTGCTTTGTGGGATTTGGGGGGTCCCGTGGGCACTAGTCCCCTTCTATTGTACCTTTGTTTCTTAATTTAATTCAAGTCCGGGAGAGTAGGCTATTGCCGAACTTCCTTTACATTAAAACATCCAATTATTCTCATGAAAATGGATCTTTAAGTAAGCTTTGCCTCATATGTCTAATCACCTTGCTTCACATGGGAGGTATATCTTTCATTGTGAGGCATATTTAAATATCCCCTCCCAAAGAAAAAACATGGAAAAAAAGAGTTTCATGAAGAAGAAGGTAACAATATGATGAGGGATCCAATCTTCCATAATAATACCCGAATGAAGACCTTTTTAGTGAGCAAAAACTACTATTGCTTGATGCTACTTGTGATGGAGGTAAAGAGAAAGGTCATGTTCATTAAAAAACTATATTATTTTTTTGAAATGGACATATTTCTGATCATACACCTATTATTTTCAAGCCTAAAGATAGTGAACAGTCAAGATGTTGATGGTGAACTCAGTAAATAATTCAATGAATAAAATAATTTGTGATCTATAAAGTCATCTTCATGGAGTATACTAAAAATAATAATAATAATAATAATAATAATAAGGATGCAACTTCTAGAACTTGATATCGCTAAATTGGCAAGATCATATGGCTATATTATCGCTAAGTTCGCAAGATCATATGGCTGCATTACACACTATCGTATGACTAAGAAGCAGAGTGCTCATAAAGCTTCCTTGAGAACAAGTGCCACCATAACGAGAGAAGCAAAGGGAACATTCTATAAGGACATTTATCCATTTCTACTCAAATAATAGTGTACCACATAATCTGTGAACTATGGTTCCTAAGCATTCATTCTTTTCCATTCAAAGAGTTATTCTCCAAATGGCATAGTCTAGAAAATATAAGTGAGATTACTTGAATGCATGAAGGTCTCCTTGAATGCACAAGAATAAGACATTACACGAACAATTTCAAGATATAAGCATGCAAACTTTTGGAATGCAAAACAAGAGTTCATAGTTCTTTTGATTCATTATCATTTTCTAGCCGAACAACTTGAAATCAAACTCCAATGTTGAAACTTGAAGCAAAGTTTGTATGTATACAACAGACCGATAACGATGGCATCAATGACCAACACTACTACTACAGAAACATATATCCCCTAACTTCAAGGCAAAAGTTCGTTTACAAAAGCTATTCCCTTGCTTAACTTTAAAAGAATTGGATTCAACAAGCTGCTTTGCCTGAATGGAAGGAAGAAATGACACATAATCCTAAAATCATATATACATATATGCATGCACATAAGCACATGTAATCAAACTTTAAGACTATCTGTTTCAGACACAAACTTGAAACAATCCAATGTTGAAACTTGAAGCAAAGTTTGTATGTATACAACAGAATGATAACGATGGCATCAATGATCAACACTACTACTATAGAAATATATATCCCCTAACTTCAAGGCAAAAGTTGTTCTTTGTGCTTTTGGATACTATTCTTTTGATCTGCCATATGCAATCAAATGACACATCGTTGTTGAAGGCTTTCTATTGAAAGAACTTAGACTTTTTAAAAAATGGAAAATGGCAATTTGTTACAATTGCAATAAAAATAATCACATCGGATTGAGTTCTCATATTTTTATTTTCTTTGTGGTTGTTGTCTTCATTTTAAAGGAGAATGAAAATAGACTTAAAGAAAGTAAATCTCTCCCTAGTTCTAAAATTCATGAAATCTTGTTTATGTTTCTCTCGTTATAAGTTCATATTATCCTATCTTTTTGGTCAGCAATGTATTGCATGCTAAAATTCTAACCTATTTCTCTGATCTTCTCATTTTCTTGATAGGTAAATGCAATTGTGATATTGTAAACATGCAAGTCATTTTGCAGTCAGTTTTGCACAGCTTCCCTTACTACCTTGTAAAATCCCTCTGTTTGCCCTCTTGGTACAGATTGTTTTCCATGCTATCGTTGATGTATCATACCTATTTCTGACTTATCCCATGCATTTTACTATTATATATGATTGTGTTTGGTTGAGTCCTCCAATTCTTCATGCTGTGGAATAGAGAATGTTTGCTAAGTAACAGAAGCATGTGTTTATGAACATCCGTGAGTTATTTAGCAAAACCTTTGACACTGACATCCATGAGTTAAACAAGGCAGACGAGGTAATTCAAGCTTTTAGTGATATGATTATGAAAGCTTTTGTTCATTCTTCACAAGCAATTTGTCACTTTACGAAGAAGTATGTTATTGGGTGTTCAACTCTTTCTTTCTCTATGCATTCTAGAGGAGAGTCTATTCAACACCTAAATCATTGTTAAAAGGAGAAGTATTGAAAATCTGTTTATGGAGATCAGTTGCAGTTGAACATTTCTCTCCGAATGGTGAAAGAATGTTTTAAATAGTACATTGCAAGCTGGAGAGTTTCCCACGGGTCTTCTCTTTGATTTCTTGCTAAGCTAAAACTTATTCATGTTACTGACATTAACGAATACTTTGTTACATTACTATGCCAAATGTATGGGCTTGTGGTTCAACGGATGAATAAATTTATTTCAAATCGTTTTTAATAATTAGTGGTTTCTGATTCTCATACTGACTTTTTCAAGCTTGTTTTATGCAGGTTATCCCGGTTGTAATTATCCTTTCAGGTGGGTTTTCTTGCTTCTAGAACTAGAACTCTACAAAATATGTGCTAGAATTAAGCTACTCACTGACTTCTTTGCACAATTTTTATTTTTCCTTGAAAGCTCAGGGAAGTATGAACTCCGTTTTGATAAGCTTAGTTGAGAGGCTTGTGCACTTGTTCTGCAAAGAGTACCATTTTTTTTTGTGGGGCTGCATACAGAGAGAGCTTTTACTTTCTGGCTATGGATATGATTTACCGTGAGTTCTACACATTTTTGCACTACCAAAGTTAAATATTTTGCAAATTTTTGTGCATTCAGTTATACCTTATGGCGTCACAGAGCTATGGTCTCTGTCTACATATGTAGCTATAAGTGCTACATTTATCATTTCATGCATGGAAATGTCATATGGTAGGGTAACTCATACTTCTGCTAAGGATATAATGGCATCCTCAAAGCAACTCATTCTGGTTTGATTCGCTTTGAGTAGCTTAATCAAGGGGAAGATGCACACGTTTTGGTGAAGATTGCCACTTCCAGTGAGTGGCTATAAATTAGTGGGTCTTTAGGTCGATTAAGTGTTCTGGCTATTGTAGACCCTTGCCTTACGGAACACAGGTGGTTCTCAGGTTGCTATGCGTGTGCACTTGTATGTTCAATTCTTCAGTTAATTCTAGTCGAAGAGTAGGCCAAAGGTTCATCCCCCCTTTGAAAAAAGTTACATTTTTTGAGTTGTTGCATGCAGAGATAGCGTTTGCTTCTGGGTTGCAGCTTGTGCTCAGCTTTTTAGCATATTTTTCCAAATGTGCACTCTGAGTTTTGTACGACTTCATGCATATAGCAGTGTGCTATTTGCTTCTGTAAATACATATATTTGTGCAAGAGCTACATGTTTCATGTTATGCTTAGAGAATGTCCACGTGGGGGGTTATCTCGTGGCTTCACTTGTAACAGAATGACTCGATTCCGAATAAATTCAGTCTTCCTGAAACGAACTTTAATGTGTGCATGTGGAAAAGCTTGTTCACAAAAGCTATTCGCTTGCTTATCTTTAGAAGAATTGTATTGAACATGCAATTGTGCGTGAACGGAAGGAAGAGATGAAAGATAATCCTAAAATCACATATACATACATGCATGCACATAAGCACATGTAATCAAACTTTAAGACTATCCGTTTCAGACACAAACTTGAAACAATCCAATGTTGAAACTTGAAGCAAAGTTTGTATGTATACAACAGACTCATAACGATGGCATCAATGACCAGCACTACTACTACAAAAACATATATCCCCTAACTTCAAGGCAAAAGCTTGTTCTATTCCCTTGCTTATCTTTAAAAGAATTGGATTCAATATGCAGTTGTGCCTAAACGTAAGGAAGAAATGATAGATAATCCTAAAATCACATATACATGCATGCACATAAGCACATGTAATCAAACTTTATGACTATCTGTTTCAGACTATCCATTTCCACTCAAATAATAATGTACCACATAATCTGTGAACTACAGTTCCTAAGCATTCAGAAGAGAGTGCTTCATACACACCTCTCAGCCTCATAGTACCTTGTATATCGTGGACCACTGCTCCGACTGGCTGTCACTCCTACAATTGTACTACCATGACTTGTAGCCTATATAATCTTCCAATATGTGCCTAATTGGCCACGAGATTTTATTGAAACAATTAGCTGATTACACAACTTATCCTGTTCCTACATCTCTGATCATCATATTCAGTACAGTACGATATTCACGCTCACCTAGCGAGCACATCATCAATGCTGCAACATTTGTGTGCCTGAATACTTTTCATGCACTCATCTGTAACGGGAAATTTCAGGCAGTCACCACCATTACAATCAGAAGAGGACGACGACAACTTCCAAGTTCTGAGTGATCCGACATGCAGTAAGCCTGTATGATGTATCCAAGCGAATATCATGCCAGCGGCCAAAGTTCAAAGTTCAAACCTATGTAAAATTGTAAATGCCATGTAGAGTGTACACAGACTACAGTACATCTTACAAGTCTAGACTCTAGACTCCAAAGAGGCGACATAGACGGTAGAGGCTTGCAGGCTGCAGTGTGCAATGTGCATGCATGATTTCTCCATGCTCAATAGTAAGTAGTAAATACTCCATGCTCATTGCTCAATCCCGAATGGCGAACACTGAATGATCTGAATCCTGATCGACGATCGTGAGTTGAGGGCTGCTGCTGCCTGCATTAACTTCTCAGAGTTGAGGCCCGAGTCCCACTCCAGAGTCCAGACTCACCGAGTGATTATGGATTATAATTTATGGCCAAGTCGCCCTTGGGCTCAAGTTTGAAACTTAGTTCTAACTTCTAACTTAGTTGAAACTTGAACTAGATAGTTACTAGTACTAAGCATATATAGTATATACTATAGTCTATGTTATCATATTTTATATAGTAAGTGTTAGCTTCCTATTAGTCTATATATGAAACGGAGTGTTGCCCCTTGTTACCTACATAAAAAGGAGATGTTCCCATTTGAAGACACTTCAAAAAGGAAATTCTCCCCTTCAACATTAACTTAATGGGGAGGTTTCCTTTTACCACCTTTTTCTAGTTTTATTCTATTCCTTTCAAACCTTGGCAAAAGAGGATATTTGGGATTTCCAAACGGCACTAATATAAGCTGAGGCAATATTTTCCCGAACACTGTGCTTAACACTAAGGCAACACTTCCATGAGGAAGCTCATGATTAGAAACGTATGATTCAACTCCTCAATCATGACCATGGCATTCTCTCTCTTAGGTTCGAAGCTAAGTTCCTTGATCTATTCGGATCATCACAACAATTCCCTATTTCTGATGCATACAAGTTTGCTCATGTGTGCAACGGAAATCACAAATAATAGATGCAAGAGAACTCCTCTCTTCTCCTACCATCATGCAGGCTAATGGACATGGGCAAGAAATAATGAATAAGAGGAGGGTAAGAAACCATACCTCGAGAGTAGATGCACCAAGAAGATCCATGAGGAGAAACAAATGAGGCTTCGCCCCCTATTTATAGGCTCCCCCTGCCCTTCTCCCCTTGGGACTATTCTCTAGAAGTTTCTAACCTCCTTACTCAACTTTCTAATTCCAAAATCCTCTTGCATGGTCATTTACTATTCTAGGAAAATCACACCCCTGATTTCTATTTTTGATTTTTCTCCTTTTTTATTTTTCCTAGACTAAGGTTTTGGCTTCACATTATATATACAAGATTAATTAATCTAAGGATTTGGACTTACGTTAAAAGCCAATTTCAAATGTCCAAGTTAGGGTTTTTGGTCGGGGAAATTAGGGGTTTCCTACAATTAATCTCAAGCATGTCAGTTCAAGACTTTATTTACAATTACAGGCAAAATCCCTAGCGTTTTCTAATTTTCAAGCTCAGTTTTCCTAGGGTAAGCTCACTTTTTTAGGGGTTTTCAAGGATCAAACCTAGGGGTTTTATGGGTCAAAAGTTAGTTGTTTACACACACAGGTCTAATGTACCTATTTAAAATGGTTTCGCATCACACAATTAACCAAATCAACTAGAACATGCACATGATATCTCACCTTTTTAATCAGAACATCACACAAATTCAAAAATCAATGAACTTTGAAAAAAATGATTCACACTTCCCTGAGGGATTTCATCCTGACAACATGGTAGCCACTCCATTGCACATGATCTAGCAAGAGGCATTGGCTTTTAGTGTGCTTCTTGAATGCCTAAACAATGATGTCATCAGGCATATCCATAAAAAAGGCAACAAGAAGAAGATAAAAAACTAGTGCTCGATCATGATGCTTGAAAGAGGGTACAAGATTCTTGCAAAAGTAGTTACCAACTAAATTTCTTATCACTTGAACAGGTGGATTAGTGAGGAAAAAAAGGATTCATCAAGGGTAGATCAATACTGGAAGCTATTATTGATATTCAGGAAGCTCTCAAGTTTGGTGAAGAGTCTATGCAAGATGTGATTTTCCTTAAAATCGACTTCGACAAAGCCTATGATAGGCTAGAATGGGACTTTGTTCTCCAATGTCATAAGACCTTCTATGCAGTCTAAAATTCACTAATATGATGTCTACATTGCTAGGAACACATCGATTCAAATAAATATTAACAATTAGTTAATGAAGGCTATGAGATTAAAACGTTCTATTAGGCAAGGATGCTCATTGGCCCCTCTGCTTTTTGTTATTTCCACGGAGGGGTTCGACCTTCTTGTGCAACATCACATGGAATTTGGCCATATTAAAGGTATCTCTCTACCTCTCAACCATGGCAAGATGATCATGAGGCTATTTTCAAATGACATGAATGCATTTGTGCATAATAATTTGAACAACATTGAAACCTTTTTGGAGTGCCTTGACACATTCTATGAGGCATCTAGTTCCAAAATAAACCACTCAAAAACTGCTTTTCATGCCATTATTGCACCACCTTCCCAACTGCTAGTTGACCACAGTTGCCAAACTATCCCCAAGACTCTCGTCCTTCACCTTTTTGGTATTCCGATGGGCTTTGGTGTCTCAATCGACCAACAATGGAATTGGATCCTTTCCAAATTTGACAACAAGTTAGCATTTTGGAAGGGCATGCAAATCAACCTCATAAGGCCTACCATGGTTATTAATACCTTTCTCATCTCCTCCACTATTTACTTTTTGTCTTGGTAGAGACTGATGGATCAAGAGCTTAGCGAATTTGAAAGAATCTATAGAAACTTTCTCTGGATGGGGGACTGGAACAGAAGAGAGATTCCCAAAATTAAATGGTCTAGCTACATCAGTGAAAAGGATTGTGGGGGTCTAGGCATCATGGATATTGAAGGCATAGCTGACAAGTTGGCAGCAAAATGGATCATCAGGGCTTGGTGCAATTGTGAGACATCTTGGGTCAAGATCATTTTTAGGAACAAGAACATGATTACATTCGTGGGCCTCACTAGATGGAAGGACTTGGGCGTCCTTATCCCTTTTTTCTCCCCGATTATGGTTTCTCGTAAAGGCTCAAATCTTGTGTGCTCTTTGTGGAAGATTTGGAACAAGTTCAAACAATTTATTAGAATCAATCAAGATTGGAAATGGGCGCCCCGTATTAGACAAAATGACTCAATCTGGTTTCTGATCATGGGTATCAGGGGTGTGGCTTCATAGAATCTTCAAAATGCTAGGAGGCTATGGAACAAGGATTTCATACATTGGAAACACCTTGGGAAACAAGAAACCCACCAGTGGATGATCTTTGAGCACAAAGACCCCGAATTAAGAGTGAACTAAGAAGAACGGACTCTCCTTCAAAGCATATATCTCAACTAGGAATGATAAAAAACCTGACTACTCATTGGGTAGGATCCACTGTGCCATGAGGGTCTTATTTGGCTCAACGACAATTGTTGGTCAGATATTCCTAGAATCAAGGTGAACACTGACTATCCTATCATTCTTAACAAGAAGTGGTGCCTAACCTGGACAAGACTGCATGGGGATCCGAAGTTCATGTCTATCTGGCATCCCCTCATCAAAATCAATCCCTCATAAAGAACACTTCATGTTGGTCTTTCACAGGAAGAATTTTCCCTTTGTGGATGAGCCATTGCTGACATCATTGAAGCCAAAAGTTGTGCTTAGTGAGTCGAAGCTCTGATACCAAATGTAATTATCTACTCCAAAGGAAGGCCAAGCTAGCCAAACTCACAAGGAAACAAAAGGCCACGCGCAAGAAGGGTTCGTTCCTTCGAGGCAAATCAAGGACCCAAGCTGATGCAAGATGGACTGAGGGCCGACTTATATGGGGAAGTAGGACTGGATTCAAAAAGCATAGGACAACTGCCAATGGTGGCCTGATGCTGTGCAGCACTGCCATCAAGTACGATGCGAAATTGCCATAGAGGAATGGATGTCTCTCCATTTCCAAGCTCCATGAAAAGACGCCCTCAACATGAGTGGGCATACCGTGGGAGGGCATTCCAGTTGCATGCACCTCATAGATCATCCTTCGAGGTGATTTTTCGAGAGAGTGAGGGGTCATTCCCATTATGAAGCATCTACTTAAGACCCAAGTGACAACTAAGGTCTATTTTAAAGGTGATGCAGGAAGGCTCAACAACGTTAAAAAAATTTTATATATCAATAAATAAGACTCTGTCTGTCTCTGTCTCTCTCTCTCTCTCTCTCTCTCTCTCTCTATATATATATATATATATATATATATATATATATATATATATATATATATATATATATGTATATGTGTGTATGTATGTGTGTCTGTCTTTGTGCACATCTATAATCTTTCTCATAAGTCATTGAAGTGCATAGTAAAATAATAAGAGTAACCCCTTCATATATAATTATATAGAAGATTATGCTGTTCAATGGTTACATATCACTATTACAATCAAACTCTTTAAACAATTAAAGTCTTAACGCACAACAAGTAGCCTTTTGCTACCGAATTCATGAAAGTACAAGCCTCTTGTAATGGTAAAGATATCCATATGATCCCATACGGATACAAACATATTCGAAATAAGTTATCCTAAAAATGAACTTCACCAATGAAGCATTATATCAAAGTCTCTTGCGTTTAATGTGGGAGTAGATCCATACCCACTTTGTCATGCAATCTTTCATGATGACTCAAGGTCCATGTTCAGGAAGTGTTTCCACGGCCTCTCCAAGAATATACGTTTTCGGTTCTAAGACTAATTATTTGTGTATGTCGGCTTCATGTTTGTCTGTATGTATGTATGTGCGTATTTTGTCTGCTTGCACACACACATATATATATATATATATATATATATATATATATATATATATATATATATATATATATATATATATATATATATATATATATATATATATGAGTGCATGTATGTATGAATGTATGTATATATATATATATATATATATATATATATATATATATATATATATATATATATAAGAGCATGGATTATATTCTTCCCTTTTCCTTCTTCACAAAGAAGCGCAATTAGAATGAAATGTATATTCTTTGGATTTGAGCTCCACGATAATAATATGTTATAGATTATGCATAAATGTGTGTACTATCTGGTGTGGCACATCTTAGGTTCTTGAAATAAATGTTTGTATCGTAATCTTGCCTAATCTCCACTTCTTACATAGGAAGCATGCAAGGCAAGCCTTCACGTAGAGATTCATTCTCACCCAGGGGATAGAAGAACTAGATTATCACGTCTATGAGGAATGATTTGATTTGCTTCTGGAATGACGGAGCAGGATCGCATTTCTACTCCTTCGTACAAATTCATGTGATTACGAGATTTGAATCTCTCTCTCTCTGTATATATATATATATATATATATATATATATATATATATATATATATATATATATATATATATATATATATATATATATATATGTGTGTGTGTGTGTGTTTGCACTTTGATATGCAAAATGCAAAGTACGATGTGCAATTATCATCAGCGCACATGACAAAGATGAAGTTTCAAAGTAGAAAAAAATACTACGTCGAGAAAATTTCCAGGATTGGAAAAGCATAAACTAAGAGTTAAGTTATTCTGTAAAGTTTTTTGCAACGAAAAGGAGCACAAAGATATGAAATGAGGTGAAATTTATGTCTCCACGGCAGAGAAACATCATTTGAAACTCTCTTTTTTCCTTGTAAGTGTTTAAAATATTAGAATAGTGCAATCGAAGAGCAAAGGCTTACGAAAATCTTTGCTACAAATCTTTGCTACTACTTAGCATTTCGATAAAGTGCTTAGAAAAATTTGGCACACATTTGCATCGTTATGACGTTAGAACATGTCTTCAAAAAGCTCTAAACAACTTATATGATTTTGTGCATTTAGTTTATCTTTATGAGTTCCTTTTCTGGTAAGTTGCCTCGGGAGAACACGGAGAATGACGAGCAAATATAACAATAAGCTTAAAATATTAAATTCTAAAAAATCTGTCGAAAAGTAGATTTGATATTTTGCGTGTGGATCACAAAGTACGATAGGTGCATTGTGTAGTACAATATGATTTGTGGGCCTTGGTTTTGACATAGAAAAAGGGAGCGTGAATTGCGACTCGCCCCTGTATACCGTTCTAATGTATACCGTTCTTATGTGCATTCATGTATACCGTTCTAATGTGCATTCATGCACAGAGAGAGAGAGATTCGACCCACTGTACTACGCAATGCTTTACCATTACAAGAAAAATACTTGATCCAAAAAGAGCTGAAGGGGACTGAAAAGCAAACAAAGAAGAATACTTGATCCAAAAGAAATGTATCATATTACGTGACCACTCACAACCTCACTCCATGTTTTGCCTGCAACATATTTTGAGACAAGAGATAAGGATGTTGCTTTCCTCACCGATATTTTCGTGCACCATATTTTTCCTCACCCATGTTTTGAGACATGAGGATAAGGTAAAGGCTCTCCTCCTGAGTTCAACTTTATGCGGCACAACGTAAATGTAGCCATTTCACATTCCAACAACTTGCGGACCATAAAACCCACATTCTAGCTGTTCGCAGACTTTCAACCCCCTTTAAACTCATGGACCCCCGCATTGCATATCATTGACCAACCAACTTCTCCAACGAAGGTTTGTGTGTGTGTATATATGTGTGCGTATATGCTCACATGAAAAAATTTGAAAATATCCTTTCTCTTAAGTCATGCTCCATCATTTAGATCACTTGTTTCACTTTGTTTTCCTCTATGTATTTTTCCTATAACGCCATAGATTTCAAGCATTAAAGAAATGGTAGGAAACGAAGCATGACTTTGTCATTTATGCCCAAGCATTTGTAATCGAATGCGGTTATTGCACATTCGATCCTTCTAGTGATTGAATGTTTAGCTCCACTTGGTAATTTCACTGACATTGGAGATACTACACGTAGAGAATAAAACCTATTCGGAAACTCATATAACATCTTTCTTAAGAAGCCATGGTTTTCAAGTGAATAGCCATGGTCACATGATCGAACTTCCTCTATGAGAAGACGATGTTTGCTTTTAGATAATGAATTAGGCTCCAAAGCTTTTGCCCTTACTTTTTCGCGAAGTCTACTAGCATGACATAATTTACACATCCAATCTCAAAATGATCGCTATTGAAATGTTCGTAGCCATAAATTATTACCCACAAATAATATATATGACAGGAAAGAGAACTGTGAATAATAAGAAACAAGCTAAGTTCTTCGGATTCAGAGAGAGAGAGAGAGATAACTACAGGAAAAAAAGACACACAATCTAATGCTGAAAAAAATGAACATAGAAGGAGATAAACATCGCTATTCAACATGAATCCAACTCTTATAGGCCCATAGGAAACTCCAACATCAAATTTATGTATATCAATCATTTGTGATCGTGCACATTTCTACATTCCAAATACATATGTCTGTTTGAATCTTTCCTTGCAACAAGAAAGGTAACGGGCAACATAGACTCAAGGGGTGGATCACTCTGTAACAAACCTCAAGGGGGAGACCAAGAGAATGGCTGTGGTGTCTAATTTAAAGGATGAATAGTCAGATGAGATTCAAAGATGCAAAATGCATGTTCATGTTAAATATTGAGAAAAGATTGATGAGATTCTAGTCCCTCAAATATATAGTATAGTGGGATGGAGAATTATGAAATATGTAGTTAATTAATGAACATTTTATCACATTGAGAAAGAATTGGGTGATTCAAGGCTCTGAACGTTGAAGTAAACGGTTTCAGACGACTAGTTTCTCTGTGGTTTGCATAGTTGGCGGCAAAATTTTCTACGTATTGCTACTTCTACAAGTGTGTTGGCTCTCATCTCGGTTTTGGACAATCAGATAACACCGTGTTGACTGAACGAGCACATCCAATCGCTCACATCATGGGAGCACCAACTCATCACGATTGTCTAAGGTAGGTCTCGGTGCAACTGTGAGTGAGTGCTCGTGTCGATTGGCCAAGTGATAGTGGTCATCACGATTGTCTGCGGGATAGCTAATCGCGACTGTCAAGAGTCACGTACATCATCAGGATGGATCCTCGCTCATCATGACGGCTGGGCTTGGCTCGGGGCCACTATCGATTTACTTCCACTTTCAACATTCATGCAAGTGTTTCCCTATTTTTGGGACATCGCTACGGGATCTTCACGCAAGTGTCTATTTTGTTGATATATTTAGGTATTGATGTGTGTGAAGACACTAGAACCACCGCGGCATGTTCTTCCCTCTTTAGGAGCTTTTTTCCCTCGGTATTTATATAGACCTAAAGCCCTAATTGGTTACTTATCTTTGTACATTCTAGTGGTAATACATTTATTATTGTGTCTTGTGCTCCAATTTTTGCCTTCTTCCTTGCGATGTTCCTGTGCTTCTATAGACATCAAAATCCAAAAAGTAGTATAAGAGAAGGTCGTAGCTTCATCTAAGGCGTATGCAAATGCAAATGCATGTTCTTGCATGTAAATGCATGTGAGTGCATGCATGTGTTGGCATTCTCCTTTTATGCACCAAACTTAAATCAAGCGATTCTTGAGGTTGATAGTGCATGTTCCCTATCATCCTTGCATAAACATTCTACTTACTAGATGTTTAAAAAGATAAACCCTTCATGTGCATAAACTTGAGTCTTAACTATTTTTTTTTCAAGCAAGAAGAAACCATGTTGTGTGCATGAAAACATTCTTTGAAAAAGAGAAAGGAACCAACATTCTTTCATAGATGCATTCCTATGTTTGATAAGTGTTTGCATACTTCGATGCTCTCCTATTTTGGTTTCATTAAATTGCATACAATGCTTTCGAAATTGAAGATTCCTTCCCTGGATCAATGATAATAGCAATGCATTCTATGTGAAAGCATATAGCAAATAAAATATAGAAACGAAAACATCAACATGTAAAGTACTTATCTCCTGATAGACCTACGTCCCTCCATTGCTCCTTGGGAGGAGCCATCCTCCATCCATGAGAAAAACTATGTACTCCTTCTAGAAGACCATTTCTTCCTCTTGGCCTCTTCTTTGAAGAAATGAAACCTTCCCTTGATTATGATAGTCTTAGCCTATCATTTTCCTTTTGATGTATGTGAATGATGGATGATGCTTCACTTTTCCCTTCTTAATTTGACTTATGTACTCTCAAAGTATCCAAATCCTAATCTAAATAAACACTTCAAATGGGGTATGAACTCAGGGTTAAGAAGATCTATAGAAGAACTCCAAAATCAAATTCTAAGGGTTTGTGGCTTGAGTGCATTAGAGGAAGTCTATCAACCCGACATCCAGATAGACATTTTAGTATAGGCACTTCTTTTAACATGTAGAGAAGAATTATCCATCGTTCCTTGCTCCGATGTTACTTCTCTTTGATCCTTACCTTAAGTATTTGAGCCAATTTTGGTGATTGATATTACTTATAATCCGATGATGAGATCGGATAGCTCCACCACATGTGTCCTCATGAAATGTATGGTCGAGATATGCTCTATATAGGAGCATTTCCTTTTAGCTATCCTGAATCACTTTTGAGATGGGACTTTCATAAGTCAAGACAAAGCTATGTTATAGGTTAAGACGTTAAGATAGCATTGTGGACAGAACATTGTCCCCAGTAATAGAAGTGATGTGTTCCAATTTCCGCATCCAAAAGTTTTAGAATACTAACAATATCGGTTTTCCATACACAATGTGAAAATTTTGTATGCAATTCGATACACCATTCATCACTAGCCGTCGACCTTCTTTTATCTTTTTAAATGGAGGTTCCGTCAAGGATCACTCCCCAGGGCTTTAACTTGGAAATTGCAATTGTACAACATAGGGCATAGCACCCATGGTATCCCCCTTATCCCATTAGAACAGGGGTTTACAAGGCTTGGTTAAATTGTGGTCACAACTATCGAGGGGTAGATCAAGCAATGGCACAACCACATGATACATTCCATGATTAACATGTCCCTTACATGTAGTCAATGGGGGTTGAACCCTCAGGTTTGCCTCAAGAGGCAAGAGGCCAAACCACCTGGATAGTGGCCTAGGAGGGCCGTCGACCTTCTTGGATAAGGGAAGATGCTCTCTCTTGATGAATGTGATTTTGATTCATACGGCTTGCATCTTGGCCTCTTGTGAGGTGCATTCAAACACATTTTGAAACTCAAATTAGAGCGGTGGCATGGTTGTAGTAGCCTTCATCGCATGCACAGGGTGATTCCATACAAAACTCAACAATTTGAGTTTGATTCCTCCCATTACTACAATGTATGAAGCTTGTGGCACCTTGGTTAGCCCAAGTTGATCCTAGCAAGAGAACATGAGTTCGATCTTGCCCTTACACATTAGTGCGAGGAAAAGATTAACTCGTGAGAACAAAAGATTGAGACATGCACATGCATTTGAGAGGAGCTTTCATGAAAGGAATAGACATACAATCATGAGGGTAAATAAGTCATAGAGATGAAATCAATCTTCCTAGAAGGAATAACTTGCAAGGTCTCCATAGAACCTTGAAGAAGATGATGAGCCTAGCAAGGTCACCATGAAAGCTTGTGTGGGGCTTTGATACAAATGCAAGAAACTAAGAATTAGGACCACCACATGCTAGAGAGATGAATCTCCTCCCAACCTTATGTCTATATATATAGCTTCTCAAATCAACGAGGACCACAAATGTAACTAGAGTCTAGAGGTGCATGTGCATTCTCCTCCACTCCTTTCATATCTTCCACTAGAGTCTAGTAGTGGTTGGTGTACACGCCACTCAAGTTAAGTCTTACTAGATGCAAGTTAACTCATCTTAACTTAAGTTAGAATAGGCTCTAGAGTTCCTTGGGCAATAGACTCTCCCCATGCTCCCCATGGGGGTTGAACCCGAACCTCCTCCTTCATAACCTTGAGACTTAACCACTAGGCTAAGTGGTTTACTTGTTTAAGAGACCACATGAACTTATTCTTAAGTCTAATCTGTGATCTTTGGCCATACACATGAGTGACCAGACGGTGTTCAATTTTAGATCTATCTGAATGGTTCGGACCCTTATATCATAGACCTAGTTTATTACACTCTTTCCTTCTTCTCTTCCCCCTTCCTAACTGGATAGTTCCATTGTGCATGGCTAGGAGATATGGACTCAAAACACAATTTTTCCCTCTTGGCCCTCCGATACTATTCTATAGGAAACTTAGGCCCTTGTGATCTTTGTTTTTTAATATGGATTTTGTTTTCCCCCATGGTCACTCTCTTCTTAAGCTTGGTTGTACTAAGAGGTTTGAGGGGTTGATCCATCTCCACAAGAGTATATTGAGGATTTTTATGATCCTCATAAATTTGAGTGTACTTGATCACCTCCTCATAAGACTTAGGTGTATTTCTTCTTTCCTTTTTCTGAATGGCCTTGTCTAAGCCCCTAATAAAGCCTTTAGTCTTCTAGAAGTCATTTAATCCCTTAAGCTTTAGTATAATCTCCCTATAGTGGGATATGTAGATCGACAAAGGCCTACCTCTCTGTGTAATTCTATCCTCTCATCCCATTTCCTCACTTCCTCATTCTCAAGCAAAAAAACTTTTAAGAAAAGAGTTTCAAACTAAGTCGAGTTTGTAAGGATGGAATTTGCCTCTTTGAGACTCATCCTCCATATAAGCTTGTGGGCAAAGGGAGAGACTTCTTCTAGTACTCACATGGGGTGCCCTTTCTCGTAGCTAGGAAATCATGCATGTCAATGTCACTATGGATTGGAGAAGATTGACATGTCAATGTGGAAGGATAAAATGCTATTGTTCATGCATGAGATACTTTATAGAGGAATTTCACACAAGTTTTTTACAAAGCATGCCCATATGTAAGGATAAGATGCTATTCTTGATGAAAGATTGAAATGGTGCTTTACAAAAGAAATTTACCCAATTTTTTCACCTCAATAGATCTCCATATCCCAATATACATAGATGTATCTTTTCCTTTTACAAAATATTGCTTAAATTGTTTGGTTTGCTCGTCCAAGGTGACAAGAAAATGAGTTTGTATACTTCTTTGGAGTTTACCAAATGGCTCCTAATGGAGAGCTCATGCAATGACCAAAAATCCCACATACGGGTTATTGGCACGGAATGCAAACTATAAAACAAGTTCTCACTTTTTCAATCCTCTCTCTCTCTTTTCTCTCTCTCTCTCTCTGTTTTTTCATGGGGGCGTTCTACATGCTCTCTTTGTGCTGGGTGCTCCTTGTGCTGGCAACATTAGCGCTAGTCCATGAATGGATTCTTCTTGCTCCGTTACCACGTGTTGTGTTCAATCCTTGAGAAACTCCCTAATTTTCTACTTCATGGGCTCTCTTACGGAGGCAATGATGATGATGATTAAACAAGCTAAAAACTAGAAGAATTTGTATGGAGATCTTAGTGTAGAATGATCCTCCAAGCCATGCATCCAGGACTATAGACTAACAACCTCCTTCCATGAAATTCATGGTGGCTTCTCACATAAATTCCACTTGGCACTCATGTGAGAGCCCATATAATACTCTTGTTAGCGAGGGTTCTAACCTCCTTTACTCTAGGCTCTCATATAACACCAAACGTTGGCTATATTAATAGTTAGAGTAAAAGAATTGCGTTATCATCATGCCAACATTTAAAATACAATAACACAAATCAAACTCACTGCTATGCCATGAATGAACTAGCAAGCATTTATTAAGCAGAACCATCAAGCCTTCATCATGAAGCAGGACCATCAAGCCTTCGTCATTATGTGAATGAACAAACTATGAGAAATGTAAGAAAAGGTTGCTTTGGAACCATATTATTGGCACCTTGACATGATAAGGTCTTGTATGATGGACATGACTCACGAAATGAAAACTCGAACTGCAAAAGATAACAACTATGTAAAGTCAATGTTCATATGCCTTAAATGAAATTATAATGAGGGCCATAGCATGAACATTTGCCAAAAAAAAAAACACAATTTACTTGCTCAATGATCTCTATATTACTATTAGAATTTCGAATATATTTACTAGGGAGAAAAAACCCATCCTTATATCCAGAGTTAATGTTACATACAACCTCCAGCCCATTGAAAACTTACTTTTGTAGGGTATAGCCTATCCTGCACGAGAGTACCACAATGGAGATGCATTTGTAGATAAAATAAAATTCTAAGAGGACCTACTAGTATCTTTGATCTTCAAATCCTACTTGATGTGTAATTAATAAAGTCATGTTTAAGTATTGCATCACTGAACTCATTGTTATCTGCATAAAAATTCTTGTAAAATTCCCTTTGTTGAATTGTAATTCAGTATATAACGAGCACATTCACAATTGCTTATTGATGGATTCCTTTGTCTTGGATTTTCTAGCTAGACTCAAACTCACGACACTCTAAATCTAATCGAGATTATGGTAAGAACATGCTTTTTCTCATCACTAGTATTCTATGTGGCCCTCACTCACCCCTTTACTAGGTTTCCCTGTTTCATTTTCATGAAAAAAAAACGGTATTAGGGGGCATTGGGTGTTTTAGGTTTTTGTATTTATCTTTGATCTGTAGGCTTGAAAAGCTTATGATGTTCATGAACATCTGGTCTTGATTAATCAATGGATCTCTATGGAATGTTTCTTGCTTTTCTTTCAAATAACCCGCCGTGAAGTGTCGCTCTCTTTTCTCCGTTTTTCTTGTCTATGCTTGTCGTTTTATAAGGCCTACTAGAAGTTCATTTATAGGGAGTCCTTGACCTCTGAATTTTTTTAAATCTATTTACTGCATTCTACAGATTCTTTTTTTAGAGCTGGCCTCTAGTGCTTCGGGGGAGAGTTCCCGATATGCTAAAAGTTGAGAATAGATTTGATAGCATATAGTGTATAATAAATGTTTAGTCGTTAACCTAAACAAGGATCCTCCTTGCTCATGTTGTAGTGATCAACTCATTCCTTATGACCTTGATTAGCTATTTTCTATTGAGATAGACATGGAAAGAAAATGATCAGGCTAAGTTCAAAAGACTTTGAAAAAATAATTAATGGATGGGGGATCCAATAAAAGGGGCATGTCTATAATCTAATGGAAATTTTTCGCAAGGAAAAACGTTTGAGGAGGCCTGACGGTTATGGATATTGAAGCATTGGTCGATATAAGGATCAAATGGATGATAAAATCTTGGAGTAATATTATTCCCTCCTATGCCAAAATAATCTTTAGGGAAAACTAGTAAATCACTTTAGTTGTTGTGCGTTGGTGGAAGGGACACCACTCACTCACTTTGTTGTTTTCCCCTTTCACGGCTACTCCCAAAGGTTTCGTTGGTTTCTTCATCTTGGAAAAGCTAAAAAGAAAAAAGAAAAGAAAACTCACCTCAAGATCAATGAAGAATGGAAGTGGCCTTTTGGCAAAACGAAAAACTTTTCAATTTGATTTCCGATCAAGGGCAACAGTGCCATTAACTATGATCACCTCCAAAGAGTGAAGAAACTAATTTCTCTTGTGGGAGTATTCTTTGAATCAAGATAAAAGACAATGGACGAGATTCAAGAACAGAAACCCAAATTCGAGAGAGTGGACTATGAAGATTGTTTCTTACTAAGAAATAAAATGTTTTCTTGGGATAGCCAAAAGTCTTGCCCCCTCACTGGCCATGTTTCACCACTCCTTCAATAGAATGTCTGTCCCATTGTACAAATAGTAACTTGATTGAATCTCTAAGGAAAAGAAAACTTTTTCAACAATGCAAGGATGCGTTGACCTGATTGTTGCTTAAATACTAATGCACTGAGACACAAAACAATGATTTACACAACATATAAGACAAACTTGACATGAAATCATCAAACATTTGAAAAATATGAAGTTAGTAAAAAGACAACTTTCTGCGTATTCATGGTTGGAAACCTCAAATGCACATAACTCCATGGATATAGCACACAATTCAGTGATTCAAGTGCTTATTCCATGCCATTTTTATGTAGCAAATATGATATTAAGAGTTACTTATCTTTAGTAGAAACCAATGAAGTAGACACTTTGAAATATTCAACTTTCTCCAAGCCAACAAAAGATCTTCAAAGTGACTTATAAACTCACTCATCAGTGATCCACAAACAACTCTAAACTCAATCTTGACATGAATAATCAATGAAAAAAGAAACACTAAAAGTCACACAAGACATCACACAAAGGCATCATAGTGAAGAAGGAGATGATAGCCAAAGGAGGAGCTCTCTACTCTCAAATAATAAAGTATACAAATGACAGTGTATCCCCTAATTCCTCTTTCCTCAATCTTGACATGAATAATCAATGAAAAAAGAAACACTAAACGTCACACAAGACATCACACAAAGGCATCATAGTGAAGAAGGAGATGATAGCCAAAGGAGGAGCTCTCTACTCTCAAATAATAAACTATACAAATGACAGTGTATCCCCTACGTCCAAAATGATCTAATTTTCTAGACTTCCAAAAGTACCATCTTTGACTAGCTAATGGCGTTCTAACTGTAAGCATAGCTCTACAATAACTGAAGCAAGGCTTTTTTGGGTTTTACCAAATTTAGAGCTTTCTAAGTGTAGTTTTTAGGCTATTTACAAAGAAAAAGTATCAATATAAAAGTGTTGGTGAGTATCTTACTTCAACATCCTTCCCCACCTAATCCTTTTGAGGTCCTCATCAAATTTCTACAAGCTCTGGCTATTTTTTTTATTGTTTTTTTTCTATTGTACACCTCTCGGAGTTTTAAACTTCTATCTTTCCTCAGAGTTGATGTCATTGATGATCTCAATCATTCCTTTTCCCCAATTCACTAATGCTTATGGAGCATCAACTATATTTCTTCTTGAATATTCTATGAAGATATTATCGTATGCTATTATATTCTTGTCTTCGGATCGAGAGAAACTGTGCCAAAAATCTATGACTCTTCTACAGAAAAGCTAGTAGTAAAATTATCCTCAAATGTCACAAGATATATGCTTTGCATAAATATGACTTGCATGAAATAAGCAATTAGACACTGCCTTGGAGCTTCACTCATATAAAAAAAAAAGTGTATCTCTCATAGAATGAAATCCCCAAAATTTCATGGTTCTTATATTCACCTCTAAGAAGCTCTCTAAGCATGCTTTAATGATTTTGAAACTTTTGATCCCTATTGTTATGGCGTACTCATGTACATCGTGCATGTGATTTATGAAAGTATCACATATATTGAGCATGTATGATTTGGTTGGCCATCCTCCCCTTGGTGGGTGATACTCTTAAGGTTGGAATTGAGAACCTCATCGGAAGTATAGCATTTTGGCCATACACTATGTTGAGTGGTGTTGTTCCAATGCAAGTTCTATAACAAAATATGTAAGGCAAAAGAGCATGACGTTATTTCTTATCCCAATCTTATCTTTTGTCATTTATTATCTTCTACAACATTTTACATACCACTTTGTTAGTATTTTTTGCTAGACCATTCGCTTGAGGATGATATGGGGCTATCAATCTATGGATTACTAGAAATTCTTTCCAGAGAATTTCTATGACTTCATTCACAAAATGGTTACCTTTATCATTGACAATACCTACTAGTAACCCTAATCTTAGAAAAAATATTTTCAAAGAGAAACTCGTTAAGAGCTAGCGAGTTCCTTTCCTAGCTATTTCTTTACCAAAAAATTAGCAAGTGGTTTGTGAAGCTTAACTATTAAGGTCCTAGTCTCAATTAGCAACTAAGGGAAAGAATACCCTTACCTTAACTAAAAGCTTTCTTAACAACTCAAGATTTCTTGTATAAGGTTTCCCAATCTGGAATGCATAGAGAATGCATCATTTATTTTACTGCATGCAAAGAAATGCCTCTCTATAGATTAATCAAAATTTTGCTCGATAGGCCTTTGAGAGTGGCCAAAAAGAGGGACATGAAGGCATCATCCTCTCCCTTGGAAATCTCTTCTTTTACAACAATCTCTAAATGATCAACTTGATTAATTCTAGGTGCACCTTCTAGAACATGGGAAGTTGGTCTTGATTCTATACAAGAGGGATGACAAATATTCTTGAGCCTTGAAAGATTCAAATGTAGGATACTAAAATGATCATCCAAAAGTAATACTAGAATTCCCTCTTTTATAAATTCTTGTCTAGTGTTCAAATGGTACTAAAAGAGTTCTGACCTTGTGGTAGACTTCCCTATGAAACCAACTATTTCTGGGGACTGGATCCTAATCTCTCGCACAACTCTTGAAAACATCAAAGGTCTAGGTGACGTCACAACTAAAAGAGACAATATGAGATAACTCTTTGATTCACCTCCGAACCGCATAAATATATATAAAGTTTCTATTTCTACATGGATCAATAACATGTGTGCCAAGTGGCTTCATGGCCTTCATCCTCAATAGGAGAGGTTCATAACTAGAGGTTTCATAACATTTCTTTCCCCTTAAGTTCAGGTTTGTCCTCAAATCTGGTCATGGAAGGCATATGTGAGAAGAGAACGAATATATGTGTTTTTCCCAATAAACCCTATGTACATGGTGTACATGTTCATATATCTATAGCATTTCCCCATATCTTTTCCCTTAATAAAACTCTTGAAAAGTCTTCATAAAGGTGGGAAACTGTCTTAGAAGGGTATTAGTCTCCTCCCAAGTAGCACGATCTTCTTAACCATATTTCCACTTAACTATGTGCTATTTACATAAATGACTACTCATCCATGTTTCTTGAGAACATAGTATCCTCTCAAGCTCATGTGGAATAGATTGAACAAAAATAGGCTTTCTAGCCTCACTATGTGGAATGATGTTATAAGATTCACATAATTTTTTCTTTAACCTACTAACATGAAATACAAGATTGAATTTGGCTACTTGCCGCAAGTTGGAGTTGGTAAGCCATCTGACCTAGTCTCTTAAGTATTGCAAATGGACCACAATACCTAGGAGATGGTTTAGGACAAGGTCCTATCTTCATGATTTCAAACCTAGAAAAAACTCTAAGATATACTTGGTCTTCTATCTCAAAGTTGATTTCTCTTCTTTGAATGTCAGCATAGGCTTTGGCTCTATTGTGAGCTTTCCTAATAGTATCTTTAGCGATTCTAAGCATATCACTCATTTCTTCTAAGAAAGCCTTTGTGTGTTGAACTTTCTTGTCATGTAAGCCAATTGCATAAGGAGCTCTTGGATGAAACCCATAAATAAGCATTAATGGACTATCCATAGTTGAAGAGTGTTTGGCACTATTATATGCAAACTCTACTATAGATAAGTACTCATTGCAATTAGTTTTCCTCTCATTTACATATGCTCGAAGCATATCCTTTAGGAGTTGGTTGAGCCTTTTTGATTTCCCATTCAACTGTGGATGCTTGTTCATAGTCATACTAAATTTGGTATCTAGGGTCTTGAATATGTCTCTCCATAAATGACTTATAAACTTCCTATCCTGTTTGGATGCCATTTCCAAAGGAAGAATATATAATTGGTATTCTCTACAAACAATCTGGTCAACTCATGTCTCATGACTGTACTATGTCTTGGAATAAACCTATCAATTTTGGTTAACCTATCCACACTTACCTAGCATGAGTCGTGCCCTCTCGATATCTTAGGTAATCCCACTATGAAATCCATAGATATACTCCCTTATTTCCCATTTGGTAATATCGAATGGGTGGAGCAATACAAAACCCAATATACATGTATATGCCCTTAATCTCCTCCAGTCTTGATGTATGCTTGAGTTTTGCACTCCTAAAAAATCAGGAAAAACCCTCCAAATTGTAAGTTTTACCTCCTCAAGATAGATGGCACTCAGAAGGCATGGTTGCAATAGGTACTATATGGACCATTTATCCCACATATATGACCTCTAGCAAGAAAAACAGATAGAAATGGGAGGTCGTGACTTGCCTTCTGACTTCACCATTAAGGAGGGGAAGAGAAGAGGAGGAGAGAATCTCTCTCTCTCTCTATCACTCTCTCTCTCTCTCCAAGCTATCCTATCTAAGCACGTTGGTGCTTAAGTGTGATATAGCTATGTGTGGTGCTCACCTAGCTTTGATACCAATCTTGTGGCTCACTTGGATGAAACCCCTAACCTTTTGAGGATTGTACCACACAAATCCCCAAGACGATGAAGAAGGCTTGATGGCTAAATTCGTGCAACTCAAACACCGATCCTAAATATCATTTCCTCTGAGCCACATACCAAAGCCTGATGTATTCTCTCTAATTTTCCCTGCATGGAGCCCCTCAAAGGTGGCATGACACATGGGCCAAGTGGCACTCATTTGGCTGCCTTCTTGAATGAATCTAACAGATTATCCACACCATCTCTTCTTTGGTGACTCCCATATAACAATCTTGGAAGAAGTTCCATGAGAGTGGAGAATCTCTATCTTGGATGTTGTGTCACACTAGATGACATCCCTACTTCTGAGCAAAGGTGTTTGCCCAAACTTTGAGGAGGATCTTTCCACCATCAAGTAGAATTAGAGGGAGCTAGGAGGCTCCCATAAGAACTCTTTCAAAGAGTACAAGAGAGCAGCTCCCCAACCACCATAGTGATAGCAAGAGAACCACTCTACCTTGCTTCGCAAGCAAAAGAAATGTCTGAACACTTAAGGCATCCACGAGAGCATTTGCTCCTATCTCTTGGAGAGCTGAAGGAAGTGGAGATCTCCTTCTTGTTGTATGCTTCTCTAATGGCTGGTATTATCCTATACATGGGAAAGTTCACATGCAAACTCATCCCTAACATGTCTTTTTGCCTTCTTCAAGGTAGAATTTAGTGTAGTTCTTCAATGTTGAATGCTATAACACCTTTGGGGAAGTAAAATTGAAGCACTTGTGAAAGTTCAAGCCTTAAACCTTAGCAAAAGATCAATGGTATGGATAACAAGTGGACCTATCATTTGGAGGCTTCATATCATGAAAATAGCTACCAAATTTTGTAAATCACTTTTTCAGGTCAGAGCTCACCAAAAGGTTAAGTGGTTGATTGAGAGATTCTTGTAAAATTCTAGGAACAATTTTTGAAAGCTTATTTATGTATAGAGCCAAGGCATGAGTGGATTTCCATGACCTCTACTCTCTTCCTAAGTCATTTTAACGTGTAAAGAAGTTTCTACACATAGTCCGCTTCTCAGTTGGTCATTTTGTTAGCTTATACTTCTCTATGGTTATCCATTGCTCACTATCTCTATATGTGGTGAGTTACTTTATAGCATCATAAAATTTTAAATGTAAATCCTTTATCCGGTACTCATATGTAGTGATTTTACTTGTGTTTGATTTCTCATACATGCTATTAAGTGTCATAAAAATTTTTTGATAGTCTTTTGAGTGATCTCTAAGTGATGTTGCAAATAGTCAAGATGTGTCTATGCACATAGGCACATAGTAGCAAGACAAGCTAATCAATACTGCAAAGTCTGGTTCTAAGTGTTGGCATATCCAAATCAAGTGTTTTAAAGTTTTGTGCATAGATAAGAGTGTCTATTAGCATTGTAAAAATTTTTCTCTTCATTCTTTTATCATTTATAGTTTGAGATAGTCCCAAAATAGTGATTGTTGATGACTTTGGGAAACAACCTATGAGGTCCTACAACTTTCCAAAGATGCATAGGGGTGTTGATTCATCGCCCAAAATTGGTATTAGACGATATAAAGTATTTGGGACTATTGAAGGAGGTCAAGGAAAGCATATGAAGCTAGTAGAGTGCTTAGGAAAGGACCTCTAACAGATATACAGTCTACATAAAATTTTAGAAATTGATTTTGAAGCTATGAGTAAGCACCTCAATACATATCAAGGGAGGAAGCTATAGGAGGGTAGTCATTTTATAAGATTGGCTATCCCATCACACTCAAGGGAAGCTTAACAAGCATAGAAGTGTAAGCAATGGTTGAGTATCATACCCAAATAGAGAAGTTCAAGAAAGGAAACTACTAAGCTTGAATATGTGAGGTTGGCAATTTCCCCATGTGCAAGGGCTATGGGGGTTAGTAAGTGGAGTTGTGCTTAGGCCGGAATATGGAGATTACTTCAATCAAGCACAAGCAAGTAAATTGAATGAGTGGATTGAGAAAGATAGGAGAGTCATATTCATCTTATCTCAACACATTACTAATAGCATGATGAACCATATCTAAGACATAGACTCATCCAATAAAGTGTGGGAGGCTTTGGAGAGAATGTACTCAACATACATGAAGACTCAAATGATTCAACTCAAGAATAATTTGAACAACTAAAGGAAGGCTTCAAATAGCAACATGAATTATATTCTCAAGGTAGAAGATATTGTACATGCCATAGGATCAATAGGCATCTCGATGGACGATGATGATTCGGTAGCCCATACACTAAATTGGCCAAGACATGATGAAAAATGGACACCATTTACTAATCTAGTATATGTGAGGGACTCATTATGAGATTTTGAGCAATTAGCCAAAGGATGGAGAAGTGGACACGATCAAGAAGGCGAAGGTAGAAGAAGACAAACAAATTATCAAGATGCTTTGAGTAAAAGCTATGGATCAAGGGGGAGAGGAAGAGCGAGAGGAAGAGGAGAAAGAATTGAAGGAAGCGACTACGCAAAGGAATGTTGCAATTATGGCAAGGTGGGCCACTTTGCAAAGAGCTATTACTGAAAGAACAACCAACAAGTCTACAAGAAGAAACAAGGTACCCTTGCAAATATTTCAAATCACATGACCTCTAGTAGAGAAATGTATTGCAATTTGCATGAAAGAAGTACAAAAGGGCATATAGAAACTAATTATGAAAGCAAGGATAGGATCACATGCGTAGATGATGTTCCTTTAGATAAAAACAAGATTTGAAAGTCTCTAAAAGATGTGTTGCATGTGCCCACAATGACAATATGGTATTAGTTGGACAAATGATTAAAAAAGGCTATGTAATCAAGTTCAACAACAAGTTATGCTTTGTGGAAGATGCAAAGAAATGCTACAAGCTGATAGCTAAAGGAAAAAATGTGGAAGGGTATTTACCATGGAGGTAAGACCACCCTAATCACAAACAATCTATTTGACATTTGGTAGTAAGCAAATAGCTCAAGTAGATTTGATGGCTCAAGAGGATCGCCACATAAGCCTTCCAAAGTTGAAGGATATGCAAAGGATATGTGCATTAAGTAGCCTTCCAAATTTCCATTCTCAAAATATGCAAACTTTTTGTGAAGCATGTCAATGTGGGAAGAAAGCAACGTTTCCATTCAAGAAGATTACACAAATGATGCAAACTTTTTGTGAAGCATGTCAATGTGGGAAGAAAGCAACGTTTCCATTCAAGAAGATTACACAAATGAGCGAAATTCAATTGGAACTCATTCAAACACACATATGGAGACTAACAAGGGAGTCCTTATCGGGAGGGAATATGTATTTTTTTATCTTCAATGATGATGACATGGTTGTATTGTATGAGGTCAAAGGCTAAAGTGTTTAGTAACTTTAAATTTTTCGAAGCATTTCTTGAAAAGGATATGGGGAAGTACATAAAGAATATTAGACCTACTAGAGATGGACAACACTGATCCAAGGTTTTTTTTTTTTAATTCTTACATCATAATGGCATCAAAAGGCAATATAAATGTAGGTATACACCCCAAAAAAATGGGGTTGCGAAGAGGAAAAATAGATGCATAACTAAAATAGCAAGATCCATGCTCAATGAGATGAATGTGCCTAATTGCTATAGGGAGATGCAGCAAGCATAGCCTTCTACATCATGAATAGATGCCCCACTTTAGGTGTACATGATTGATGTCCATATGAATCATGGTATAGTAATAAAGTAGAGTTCTCTCATCTCAAGGTCCTTGGTTGTGTACATTATGTGCATGTTTCTCATGTATTGAGGCATAAACATGATGAAAAACGTCAAGTGAGAAAAAGGGTTTTAGATGCTATTATCCTAAAAAAATAACTCAATCAATCTAGGGATGTTATTTTCATGAATTTTTGCAATGGTATGGTGCAAAAGACTCATTGCAAGTTGAAGGCATGCATGATGCCGAGAGCAAAACGGTAGAAGTTCAAGAAAGTGTGGAGACCTCTGGTCCTTCAACTTCAAGGAAAACATCACACAACAGCCACACATCTCTATTTAAAGGGAGATTTATAACCAAGCCTATATCAATTGAACAAAGTTCTACAAGAAGTAAATGCAAGGGGAAAAAAGTTGACCGAGATAGTCCATTCATAGAGATAGATAGCAACATTGAAGGAGAGTTTGAAAGTGTAGAAACTCTAGGTGTAAATACATCCAAAGCAAGAAGAAAAAGCTTTATTCTAGCCCCTCAAGAGGGAAGATTCTCCACTAGAGAAATAAGTGATTATTGTATGGCTCTTTCATTGCCAAAAATTATGCATACATGAGTGTAGTCACATGTAAAGAGCCTAATTGTTGTAATGATGCAAGTACCCATGCAGAATGGAACCAAGGCATGCATGAGGAATTAAAAGCACTCAAGGATAGCCAAATGTGCTCATCAGTACCTAAGATGAAGGATATGAACATGGTAGAAAAAAATTGGTGCACAAGGTAAACAGGAATTCGTATGGCAGCATATTTACGTTTAAAGCGAGGTTGGTTGCAAAGGGCTTTGCACAAATATTTTGCATTGACTTTGAGGATAATTTCCACCATATAGCAAGGACGACTATAGTAAGAACTCTCATTGCAAGTGGAGCCTCAAAGATTTAAAAGATCTAGCAACTAGATGTGAAGGATGCTTTCTTGAATGGTGACCTAGAGGAGACTCCTTTCATGGAGCACTCCAAAAAGGTTTATTCTAGTCATATAAAGGTTTATTATATTCATATAATCAATATTTGCACATGAGAGATTATTTTTATGTAGACTGTGGAGGCTTCAAAGGATGATAGGGGGAGTACAAGTGCCTATGTAGTCATGATTCAAAGCAAAACTATCTCATGGAGCAATAAGAAGTAGCAAGAGTAGCCCTATATTCAACCGAAGTTGAATATAGAGTCCTAGCTCTTGTCACTTGTGAGCTTATGTGGCTAAAGAAGCTCTCTAACCACTTGAACTTGTAGGCGAAACAAATTCCCATCATACATGACAACATGATTAGTATAAACCTTACTCCGGATCAGGTTTGCTAGGCTAGGTTTTATATATATATATATATATAGGTGATTGCAAATGTGGTCAAGGTCGAGCATGTTAGTACCAAGGATCAGTTTATAGAAATGTTAACAAAAGGTTTGAAAGGAACAAAGCTATTGTACTTCAAAAGAAGCATTCGTATTGTAGATCTAAGTTCAAGGCTTGAGAGGGAGTGTTAGAAATCAAACCTCAAACCCTATTTGTTCTTTTTGGGGTGTAGCTATTCTTTTTGGTAAAGACAAAGGAGTGGCCATAGAGATTGTGTATCTATTATTGATCTTTGAACAAAGTTAAGATAAATAAAAAATTTTTAATGCTATGAATAGATGATCTATTTCATCAACTTAAACGAGCTAAGATTGTTTCAAAGCTTGGTCTGTATCAAGATTATCACCAAAATAGAATTAAACTTCAATATGTTTCTAAAATATCTTTAAGCACCAAATACAAGCATTTTGAGTTTTTAATCATGCCTTTCAAACTAACAAATGCTCCTGCTATGTTCATAACATTGATGAACACAATCCTAATCCCTTACTTAGTAAAACTTTTACTTGAATTCTTAGTGACATTCTTGTCTATACCATAGATATCGCTGCCCATTTAGAACATTTAGAAAGGATTTGCGAAATTCCAAGAGAAAACAAACTATATGAAAACCAAGGTAAGTGTGAATTATATCTTCGTCACATTATATCTGAGGAGTATATTTATGTATGTATGTATGTATGTATGTATGTATATATGTATGTATATATGTTTGTATGTATGTTGTGTGTATGTATGCATGTGTGCATCTATACATGTATGCATGTATGTATCTATGCATGTCTTTATGTATGTATGTATGTATGTATGCATGTATGTATGTATGTATGTATGTGTGTATGTATGTATGTATGTGTGTATGTATGTATGTATGTATGAACTAATGTATATATGTATCTAGTATGTATGTATGTTTATATGTATGTGTGTATGTATGTATGCATGTAGCTATGTATGTATGTATGTATGTATGTATGTAGGTGTGTATGTATGTATGTATGTATGTATGTATGTGTGTATGTATGTATGTATGTATGAGTATGGTCTTGACGAATTTTTAAACTTTTACATAAGTCAAAATATTTCAAACCATGTGGGCTAATTTGAATGGTTTACACCATGTGGTAATTGTATATGTGGTGTGATATGCCCATAATACACTAGCAAGGTGCTAATCCCAATGCCTTGAGCAATCAATAATTAATTTCTTTAACATAGTGAGCAGGGATTTACTAGTGCTTTCTGCAAGACCATTAGTGTGAGGGTAATGAGGAGTACTGAACTTATGTATAATCCGAAAGGAATTAGTTAGGGTGGTGAGTAGGTCATTGGCAAAATGGGTATCATGATCTGAAACATTTTCTGTGGGGAGACCAAAGTAGGAAAAAACATAACGAGTTAGGCAGCATGCAATGGCTGAAGTCATTGCGGATTTTGCTACCCAAACTTTCACCCAATAAGCAGCATAATCAGTACATGTTAAAGGATAGTGGTTATTAGTAGTGATGGAAGGAGGGGAAATGGGACTTATAAAATCAAGTCCCTACTTTTGGAACAGTTGTTGGGTTCTAGCAAAATTGGCAAGGGTGACAAATGCAAACATATTGGTGAGTATCATGCTGCATGGTCAGTGAGCACATGCCACTTTGCCACAACTTCTTATAGGCCAACTCCCTGCAGAAATGGTCACCACTAGGATCACAATGAACGAGAGCTAGCATGAAAGGAGCCTCATGGGTTGGCACACACCGAAGCCAAGCCATATGGGTGAAAGTAGTAAAGCTAACTAACAATAACATAGAATCAATAACTGTACAAGGCAATATGCAACTTCTTGACAAGGAACAGTAGGGAGACTATCGAGAGGACATACAATATTTGAAAAGGTAAGTAATCTATCATAATAAGAGGTGGAGATATCCAATATCATAAGTGAGGTACTAGGACACAAAGCATGAATAGCAAGAGAAGATTCATCTATCCCGATAGGAGCTTCATAGATGTCAAGTCGAGAGAGATAGAGAGAGCCGCCCATGACATGGGAAGATTCATAATGATGAGAAAAATCATGTTCAAATACTTGGAGCAATATCATCTAGTGAGCTAAGGGACTCCCAATCTTTTTTGGGCATTCTGAGTAGGTAAGGATTGAGTGATACACATGGAGAATAAAGTTTTAGCCCAATAGATAATATCAAAATTTCTTGATGAAATAAATAAGATTGAAACATTCATGTTTGGCAACTAAATAGTTTTGCGCGATAAGAACTAGCCTATGACTAGCATAATAGACCAACCAATACCATTTATCCAACATCTACATAAGAGCACTACCAATGGCTATATCAGAGGAATCCACAAAGGCATGAAAAGGGAGATCCCACTTTGGTGCCTCGAGGATAGGGACTTGTGTCAAGAGTTTTTTAAGGCATAAGAAACTATTTTGACATTCATCCAACCATTTGAACTCATGTAGGGCCACCATGGTAAAGTGGGTAAGCAAAATAGTAAGGTGTGCAAGCCATCCTAGGTGGTGGCCATGCCAACAGATTAGCCCTAAAAAACAAAGAACATTTTTTGATGATCTCATTAGTGGAGCTCCTAGCATAGAGTTAACCTTGTTAGGATCCACTTGAATACCATGGTGAGAGATAATATGACTAAGTAGCTTTTCAGAGGAAATGGAAAAAATGGACTTAGCTAGATTAAAACACAACCCGTACTCTTGACATTTAAGAAAATAGAGTCAAATATGGTGCAAGTCTTCATGTGCATATAGCTTGTAAGTTATGGGGAGAAAATATCCTTCATACACCATTGGAAAGTAGTGAGGTCATTCCATAATCCAAACCACATCACTCTGCATGCATAGACACCCCAACTCACGATGAAGGCAATCTTGGGGACATCTTGATAGGTCATACACACTTCATTTTAGCCATTATAGTCATCTAAGAAAGAATCAGTTTTGCAACAAGTGAGATCATCCAACATACTATCCAAAAGTGAAAAGGATCTGGGATAGTGGTAGCATTGATCTTATGATAATAAACACAATTAAGTAATTTTTTATTTTTCTTAGGGAGTATCACAATGGGGGAGATCCATTTGGCATGTTCAATGGGCATGATGAAATCAACATGCAATAATTGATTGATATGCTCTTTAACTTGTTCAGAATAATTAGGATTCATACGATAGCTTGACTGGTTCAAATTATAAGAATATGGTTTTAGTAAAACACAATGTTGATAAAAAGGGGTTCTAATCCCCTTAGATCCTTATAATCCCAAGAAAAAACATCACTAAACTCAATCAATAATGCAAGACCTCGTGAAGTGTACCTCAAGAGTAGCACTAACTTTCACTAACTTGCAAGTAATAGAGTCTCCTTAATGATAGGTTAAGAAATGGTTTTTAGGGACATAAATTAAACCACCGAAATTACATTCAAGCCCCTTTAACAGTTTGTAGGGGAAGTTAGACAAATCCTTGATAACTAACACAGGCACATCTATTTTTCGCACTTGGGTATATAGAACATGTGGCCGGTGACAAGTGACCTAGGACATGTTACAAATCAAAAGCCATGAGCGATAGCAGATACTGTTTTTTAGCTAAGAAGATGACTTCCTTATGTTAAGGAAGCTTGTAGAGGAGTCGACAAAGAAGGTAAATCCAGCAGAATTTGACTTCCCTCTACAAACTTGTAGAGAAGTCCACAGAGAAGGTAAATCAATCAAAAAAATTGGGTTTGGCAATGTAAGACCAGTTAGTACCATACTAGGAGTGATATGTGGAGGAGATGAAGTGTCACTGGAATAGGGTCTTGTTGTGGACGAGGTGGAGGAGTAGGAGGTATAGTAGTGTTACAAGGAGTCAATTAATGAGGGGGTGTGAACCATCTCCTAACTCATTTAGAGGTATCACACATGAGTGCCAAGTGGCATCATGTGTAGATCAATGGACTCAAGCCATGTGAGGTAAGTCAAGAGAAGGGTACGCGGCTGGGCGGCAATTCTAAGGCATCGTTCTCCGTGCGACTTCGTTACCCGAGCTAGAGAGAGAGAGTGAGTCGACCTCTATGCAGAACCCGACCAAAACTGGGAAGATCCTTGGAGCGTGGGCGGCGTCTGGAGGACAGATCTGACATTGGTATCAGAGCTATACGACCAGGGACCAGAGCGGGGCCGGATTGAGTTAACAAGCGACGAAAGCGACACGCGCAGGCAGCTCAGCGATCGCCGTTAGCTCACGAGGAGCTAGGCTCCTCCCTTCCCACTCCAAGATGGCATTGAGCATGTAACGCTCTTGGTTTTATAGAGAGCTTCTCCGCTGCAGCACCTCTATATGGGATAATAGTTCCTTTCGACAGACATTCCAAGACTTCTTCATGACCCACGATCACAGGAATATTCGAGCTTATTCTTGGAGTTTTTCAAAGTTTTTTTAGACCAATTTGGATATTAAAGTGATGCTTAAAATTGGCCAAGATGATGCACTTATGTAATATGGGTTGTGGTTGTGGGATGGGGGGTGTAGATTTTATGAAAGAAGCTTTCTTTCCTCAGTTTTGAGCTTCTCAAAGTCACTACTCTAGGAAGATGAGTTTTTTCACTTCCCATCGGTGACATATCCGACTTTTCCGGACCGCATCTTCTTCATACGATATTGGATTTCAAAAATCTTGGTCACGTTTCGAAGCTACATTTCCAAGCTTCGCTCAGAGACCATCGGTGTTGGATTTGGACGAGATTTGCCCCACCAAAATCTCTCTGCAGCGCTTCAGAAGGAACTAGGCGGCCACTCCCAGGCCTAGTTTTTCGTCATCCGGACTCCAAATCCAATTTTTTCACTTGGAATAGTCTCAAATTTTTGAAGTACATGTTCTGGGCAACAATTTGCGGACTGGCGAGGATTGTTACATCTCTGAAATTGTTCAATTACACTCAGTTTGCCCATTTGAGGTTTTTCCTACGCACTTTTGGTGTTGTTTTGGATGGTTTATGGTGTCTAGAACCTCCCCCGACCAAGCGGACATTTCCAATTTTCTTTTGGGACTGGCGAGGATTCAAAATCAGCGGCTTGAAGCATCAAGGACCACTTGGATTTCGCTTCCGCAACTCTACTTTGTATCAGGGAAGTGCTCTTGTGTTATATTTCTCTTCTTCTTGCATATTTAAACTCTACTTCCATTCATTTTCATACACTCTAGTTAGCAAACGAGGGAAGGGTACTTAAACATGGAAACTAAGGGCAAACAAGTAGTTGAGACCACTTCTCCACTTAGAGAGCAACTAGAGGATCATGATGCTAGGATGGAAGAAGTAGAGTTAGGGCAAGAAATAGAAGAGAATTTAGAAGAAAAAGAGCCTTCACAGCAAGAGTATACTTACGAAGAGCTTATAGATGAATTTGTCACTCGTGACCAATTCATTGATTTGAAAGAGCAAACCCTTAAGTTAGAGAAAGATTTGGGTAGCATTACATCTCTTATACAGCAGCTTAAGTCTCATATGATCTCCCTTGAGACTAGTGTCACTTCTTTCCTAGCTAGGAAGGAAAAAGAGACTCCTACAATTCCTCTAGAGATTACTAGGAAAGAGACTTCTCTTCCTAGTAAGCACAAAGGAGAGAGCTCTAAGGAAGCTCCCCTCCTGAAAGACTTGAAGCCACCTACCTTCACGGGGGATGACCGAGACAGGAATAAGGACGCAATCTACACTTTTTTACAAAAGTGGCATGATTTGCATCAATTGAAGGGCACCCCACCTCAGTATCGTGTGCTAGAGGCGAGTCTTTCCCTCGGCCCACGTGCTTATAAGTGGTGGATGAGTCTTAAGGAGGCGAACTCTATCCCTAGTGACTGGACTCAGTTTGAGACTCTTTTCCTAAAAGAGTTTCTTCCTGAAAATGAAGAGGAGAGGAATTGGGATGAGTGGGATAGGATTACTCAAAGAGGCAGGCCTCTTTCAGTCTATCTATCCCACTATAGAGAGATCACTTTGAAGCTTAAGGGTCTAGATGATTTTCAGAAAACCAGAGGGTTTGTTAGGGGCTTGGATAAAGCCATAAAGAGGGAAGTCAGGAGGAATGCGCCAAAGACGTTTGAGGAGGCGATCAAATATGCACAGATATATGAGGACCATAACCGTCCTCAGTATACTCCTATGGAGACGGATCAGCCCCTTAAACCTCTTAGTACCACTAAATTTAAGAAAAAGTTGCCTTTTGGGAAAAACAAGGTTTTTATTAAAAAACAAAGATCACAAGGGCCTAAGCTACCCGTTTGAGAAGGCCAAAAGAGAGAACCTGTGTTTTAGGTGCCTATCCCCTAGCCATTCGCAGTGGAACTATCCACTCAAGAAGGGGGAAGAAAAGAAGAAAGGAACAGAGTCTAGTACGGCTCCTGAAAGGGGCAAAAAGGCGGTCCACCTTGTGCAGACCCTTCCCATTCCTGGCAGCTCTAGCTGCAAGGGAGTGGAGGTGATGCACGAGGATATAGAGCACACGTGTTGTTTGACTCAGTCATTGTGGTCACTGCAGTTTGGACCACATGACTTGGTCAAGCTACATGGTAGTGTATACGGGACCAGGGTGCGAGTCATGATAGATGACTCTGCCACTCATAACTTCATAAACTATGCTTTGGTCAAGAAATTGAAGATTCCCCAGCAGCCTAGTGCACATAAATACATTCTATCTATGATGCAAGGGCAAGATAAAAGAATATGGGATACTATGGTATCCAATTTGGAAGTCAAGATGCAAGATTATACAGATCATATGGACTTCCAAATTATGAACATGGAGAGGACAGATCTAGTCTTAGGAAGAGAGTGGCTATGGGGGTTGGGAGATACACTTAAACGCAGCTATCAAAATAACACACTCGAGTTTGAAAAGAATGGAAGTAAAGTTTGTATTCAGGGAGAGAGAGATGTACCTAGTGCACCTCTCATCTCATCACTAGAGTTGTATAGTCTCTGTTATTCACAGCATGTACAGGACATGTTTTTATTGTATAGTCATGATATGGAGCATTGTACAGACAGCTCATCTGATGTATATTTTCATGCCTTGAATGTAAATATGAACAAGACTTTCTACTATTCTTTTTTGCAAGAGTGTGTGGTTAAAAATTTTAAGGATCTTATGTTTAGATACAGAGATGTTTTTCCCACTGACTTACCTAGAGGGCTACCACCTGGGAGAGGGGACATTGACCATGCCATAGAGGTTGTTACTAACACTAACCCTATTTGTAGACCACCTTATAGGCTTAGTGTTTCTCAGCATGAGGAGGTTGAGAAGCAATTGTAGGATTATTTAGATAAAGGCTTCATCAAACCTAGTAACTCACCATGGGCATCGCCAATGCTCCTAGTTAAAAAGAAAGATGGCTCTATGAGACTATGTATAGATTATAGAGCACTTAATAAAGTAACTATTAAAAATAGATTTCCAATGCCTAGGTTGGAAGATCTATTTGATCAGTTACATCAAGCTAAGTATTTTACCAAGCTTGACCTTAGATCAGGATATCATCAGATTAGGATTAGGACAGAGGATGTCCCTAAAACTGCATTTAGGACAGCACTATGAGTTTTTGGTGATGCCTTTTGGTCTCACCAATGCTCCTGCCACTTTCATGAAGCTCATGAATAGTGTTTTACGGCCTTATCTAGGACATTTTGTAGTAGACTTTTTGGATGACATTCTGATCTATAGTGCATTAGAAGAGGAGCACTTGGAACACTTGAGAAAAGTATTTCAAGTGCTAAGGGAAAATTCGCTCTTTGCGAAGGAGTCAAACTATGAATTTTTCAAGACAGAGGTTAGATACCTTGGGCATATAGTCTCTCAAGATGGAATCCAGATGGATCCTGAAAAAGTAAGGGTTATTATGGAATGGCCACATCCACGGAACCTGGAGGAGCTGCAGATCTTCCTAGGTTTATCAGGTTTCTATCGAAGATTCATCAAGAACTATGCCAAGATTGTTGTCCCGATGACGGAACAGCTTAAAGGGAAAGGGAAAGCCTTTCATTGGGGAGACGAACAGAAGCAAAGTATGGAAAAATTGAAAGTAGCAATTGCTACAGCTCCACTTTTACATATAGCAGATCCCAATAAACCATTTGTGGTTGAGACCGACGCGAGTGATTTTGCTATAGGAGCAGTTTTAGTACAGGATGGTCGACCAGTAGCTTGTGAGAGCAAGAAACTAGAACCGGCTCAAAAGAATTACTCCGTCTATGAGAAGGAGTTGTATGCAATAGTGCATGCTTTGAAGAAGTGGCGTCATTATTTATATGGTGCCAAAGTCACGATAGTGTTTGATCAAGAGAGCATTAAATGGCTCTCTAATCAAACAGACCTTAAAGGTCGTAAGGCCCGATGGGCAGAGACCCTTCAAGAGTTTGATTATGAGCTTAGGTATAGGAAGGGAAAGTTTAATGTAGTGGCTGATTCACTTAGCCGCATGCCTATGCTCAATGGACTGAGTTTTACTCAGATCACTAGTGAGCTACTTGAGTCTCTTAGAGGGAAATGTAGGCTTGATCCTGCATATTCCGAGATTTGGGAAGCCATAGAGAATGGGGATCGTGATATACGGGTTTCCAATGAGGATGGAGTATCGACGGGTACTCAAGAAGGATTCAAGTGGAAGAATTACAGTGTCCATGATGGATATCTGTTATATAAAGGTAAGGTGTGTGTCCCTAGAGATACTGAGATGAGACGGCATATTTTGTATGAGTGTCATGACACACCTAGTGCGGGACACCCAGGAGTTAACAAGACTTATGATCTTGTTAAGAGGCAATTTTATTGGCCTGGACTTCATAAGGACGTCCTAGAGTATGTGCTTAAGTGCAATAAATGCCAGGTCAACAAAGCTGAGAGGTTGAGGATTGGAGGGCTACTCCACCCATTGGATATTCCCAATGGGAAGTGAGAGAGTATCTCCATGGACTTTATAGTCGGATTACCTAAGACACAGAGAGGGCACGACTCGGTCTGGGTAATTGTGGATAGGTTAACCAAAATGGCTAGGTTTATTCCGACACATACTACCGTGAAGATACCAGAGTTGGCTAGACTCTTTGTTGAGAACCTTTACCGGTTATATGGTCTTCCTTTAGACATAGTTTCTGATCGGGATAGGAAGTTTACTAGCCACTTTTGGAGAGCGGTCTTCAAAAGGTTGGATACAAAGCTTAGCATGAGTACGGCCGAGCATCCACAGTCGGATGGGCAAACAGAAAGGGTTAACCAAATCCTAGAGGATATGCTTCGAGCATATGTAAATGAAAGGCAAACTAATTGGGAAGAGTACTTACCTATAGTAGAGTTTGCATATAATAGTGCCAAGCACTCTTCCACCGGGCATAGTCCATTTATGCTTATGTATGGGTTTCAGCCAAGAGCTCCTTATGCAATAGGCTTGCAGAATGAAAAAGTTCAAGCTGCAAAGGACTTCTTGGAAGAAATGAATGATATGCTTAGGCTTGCTAAGGACAGCATTAGGAGAGCTCAGGATAGATCTAGAGCCTATGCTGACCCTCAAAGAAGAGATATCAACTTTGAGGTAGGAGAGCAAGTCTATCTTAGAGTTCCATCTAGGTCTGAAACCATGAAGACGGGACCTTGTCCAAAACTATCTCCTAGGTATTGTGGACCTTTCCGAATACTTAAGAGAATAGGAAACATGGCTTACCAGTAGTCAAATCCATCCAGTTTTTCATGTTAGCCGGCTTAAGAAAAGGCTAGGTGAATCTCACAACCTCATTCCAGATAGTGAGGTAGTAGAGCCTATTTCTGTTCAATCTATTCCACATGAGCCTGAGAGCATACTACGCACTCGAGAGAAACGGACGAGAAGTCACTTGTATAAAGAGTATCTAGTAAAGTGGAAAGATAGTTCAGAAGATAGTGCCACATGGGAGCGAGTTAGCACCCTTCAGAGACGGTTTCCCAGTTTTAGGTTACCTTCCCAAGAGTTTTCTTAAGGGGAAGGATATGGGGAAACAACACGGAGACAGGACCATGAATTTCTATTCATGGGGATTTAGTGGGAGTACTTTTCTCTTGATTATCTTCTTTCTAAGCCTTCCAATACCATTTTTGAGGACAAAAATGGAGTTAAGGGGAAGGAAATGTTACAAGGAGTCAATTAATGAGGGGGTGTGAACCATCTCCTAACTCATTTAGAGGTATCACACATGAGTGCCAAGTGGCACTCATGTGTAGATCAATGGACTCAAGCCATGTGAGGTAAGTCAAGAGAAGGGTACGCGGCTGGGCGGAAATTCTAAGGCATCATTCTCCGTGCGACTTCGTTACCCGAGCTAGAGAGAGAGAGAGTGAGTCGACCTCTGTGCAGAACCCGACCAAAACTGGGAAGATCCTTGGAGCGTGGGCGGCGTCTGGAGGACAGATCTGACAAGTAGTAATAGGAGACAAAGGTGGTTATGGAGAGCTAGGTGGTGTTCTATGAACTAGTAAGGATGATGAAAGTGGAGAAATATGTACAAGCTCAGCCACTAGTGAGAAAGATTCAAGGGGAGGTGATGGGTTTACAATAGTCATAGACTCCGTAGTAGGGCCATCATCATTTTGTCATGGAGGAGAAGAAGAGGAAGATTCTTAGGAGGATGATTCGAGAGCACTAACAGCTCGTGGGCATTTGCAGGAGCAATGAAATATGACACTCGCACTCTCATATTCTTCTTTAGAGTGTGGCAAGGCCCTCAAACTTGGCGGGCATGGGGGGGGGGGGGGGGGGGGGAGTGCTCACGGAGCAAAAGGAGGAACCAAAGGAACACGAAGTTGAATAGGGTCATTACTCATAAAGTGAATAGAAAAATGTATTGGAGACACGAACGAGTGGAAGGGTTCTTCTACAACTATCGAGTGATGCATTGACATTGCTTCTTGAGGTCTTGAAATAATAATGTCGCCCACCTAATGGGTGTAGAGAGAGCACACAACAAATAGGAATAAAACAATCAAAATATGCCATAGGGTTTGTGCTGCAAATTGTGGGCAAGGATGAGGAAATATAAATGAGAAATTGAATGTTTAGGCTCTGATCGAGTCAAAATGACATAAAGTTTGAGGTCTTTTTAGGGAAGGGTATAGACATGGCTTGAGTTGAAAGAGGCTCAAGGGAGGTCATACCATCATCAGATAGGAAGAAGCAGCCATCGACATTCAAAACATTAAGAGAATGTGATTCATCATTGATATGAATATGCCAAATAACATTAGAACTAGGACACTCAGTGATGGTGTGAGGACTATTCAAGGCTTCACAATGAGGGCAAATTTCTTCCCACTACAATTAGGTGAAGTATGCAACCACTGGGAGGTAAGGTCGAAGGTCATCTCCTCTACTGCGGTCATGTGCAGTGGTTCAAAAGGTGCGAAAGCTTCCATGGAAAGCAAGATGAATAACAGTGGAAGAGAAAACACGTGCCCAACAAAGTAAATTCAATTATTGTGAATAACCAAAACAGTGCAAACAAAAGAGCTAGATAAATGGGAGGAAATATGAGACAGAAATGCATGCAGCAGGTGGAGTGCTATGCATGTAGACATGGGTGGCACTACTACATCCTATGCGGCAATGTGACATCACAAATTCATGAAACTATAATATGTTATAACTTTGAGTCGTTAATCTGGAACCATCAGAGCTCACCACTCAAAGTCTTGTGGCAAAATGTGGACATACCTAATTGTGTTGAAATCTAGCTCATTCCTATAGCACAATCGGCTTTTGAAAGATAAAATAACACTAACTCTTCCTTATTAAATACCATTATCTTGAGGAAACAGTCATGAGTATGGTCTTCCAATGGTGTATGAACGATATTTTCTCCACGTACGTTACAAGTTTTATGCACATTCTTTTAGATGTTTTTTATGTTTGCAATGGAAAAATTGAAGTCTTGCACCATCTTTGATTCTATTTTCTTAAATGTCAAGAGAACGGGTTGTGTCTTATTCTAGCTAGGTCCATTTTTGCCATGTCTTGCGAAAAGCTACTTAGACATATTATTGTTGGAGCATCAAGCTTACACTATCATTGAGGTGGATTTGATCTACATCAAAAACTGTTGCTTGGATTATGTCAAAGGAATATCCGTTGGAATGTTCATTTAGTTATGCTCACTTATTGTATTTTTTAAAAAGAATTTTTGCATTCAATCAATCAAGCAATCAACTAAAAGTAGATCAAACTAGATCTTCACTTTTCCTAGATTGTAGGAAAGTGAATTGATTCCCTCCAACAACCATTCCCACCTTCATTTGAATTCAAAACCCACTTTAGAAGTTGTGGAGCAATGATAGAGTCTATATAAAGACTTTAAATCACTTGTACAATACATGGAAGCCATATACATACACTTGTGACCATCATTCTCTTGCTCCTTCATTTTTTAGCATCATCTTCTTCACCAATAGTAATCTTGCAGAGGTTACTACTCTCTCTACAAAGCTCCAAAATGGATGAGAGATGGCTCATTAGAAAGATATTAGTCTCTAGTCTAGGTCTATAAATGTTCATAGCGTTTAGCTTAATAGATTGGAGCCTTGTCTTATATCTTTTAATGGAGCCATTTGAGTTCTTCTTCAATTTGTAGATCCACCTTGGGCTTTCATTGATGGAGACTTGGGAACCAATTCCCAAGTGTTATTCTCCTCAAGAGCTTCAATTTCTTCTTCCATTGCATGCCTCCATTTTGATTTCTTCTTTGCTTCCTCAAATGTTGAAGGTTCCTCTTGATTTATGTGCTGTGCTAGATAGATTGAATGTTTAGTTACTAGAGAACTATCAAACCCATACCTTTCTGGCTTTTTTTTTCTCCTTCATGGACCTTCTTAGGCCATGATGTGATGATTCTGCCTGTTGTCCAAGTTCCTACATTTTTTCTTTACCTTTAGACTTCCACATTTTGAGTTTTTCACACTGAGTTGCTTCATCATCTTCTGAGGTATCCTGCTCTTCAACTTTAGAGAATTATCCTTAACAAGTTTTGGAAAATCTTCTTCAAGATCATAAGGTAGGTTGAACTTTCTACATGAATCTTCATTCCAAGAACTATTCTCATCAAATACTACATCTCTACTCACCACGAATCCTTTGGTTGTTGGGTTGTATAATCTGTAGCTCTTTTGATTTCTTGTCGTATCCAATGAAAACACACCTTTCTGGTTTTGGATCCATCTTGCCTCTAACTTGTGAAGGAACATGAGCAAAAGCAACACATCCAAAAATCTTACAATGATCCAAGCTTGGTCTTCTTCCATTCCAAGCCTCATATGGTATCATGCCATCAAGTGATTTTGAAGGTAACTTGTTAATCAAATAAGTGGCTGTAGATACAGTCTCAACCCATAAATAATTAGGTAAGTACTTTTCATTTAGCATAGACCTTGTAGCTTCAAATTTTGTCCTATTCCTTCTTTCTGCCACTCCATTTTTCTCTGGAGTGTACCTTGTAGTGATCTCTCTTTTGATTCCTCTTTGTTGAAGAAAGGAGTCAAATTAATGGGAGAAGTACTCTCCCCCTCCATCTCACCTTAGCCTTTTTAGTGTTTTACCTGTTTGATTCTCCACAAGAGCCAAATATCTTTTGAAGCATAAAAAGACTTCATCTTTGTGTTTCATAAAGTATAATATAGTCCACCTACTGCAATCATCAATGAAGGAGACATAATACCTTGATCTAGATATGGAAGCATCCTTGTTAGGACCCCATACATCTGTATGAACCAAACTCCAAGAGATCTCCATGCATATATCCTTTCTTCATGAATGGTAACCTGTGGGACTTTCCAAATTGACATGCACTACACTTATAAATCATGTGTTGTTTTGACAAGTTAGGGAGTCCAAGTACACTTTGGTCCCTGCAAATTTTCTTTAATGATCTTTCACCAATATGTGCTAACCTTTTGTGCCATACCTACAATTCTGTGAGTGTCTCGCTACCATAATTAAAGAGAGCAATGTTTCTAGTGTCTTGTAATTCAAATGTGAACAATCTACCTGTCTTTTCACCTTTTGCAATTCTTTTGAATCCTTGACTTGGATCTTCATCAAATGCTCCTGCTTTTGTGAACCTGACTTGCAACCCTTTCTGTACTATGTGCCCAACACTTATCAAACTCTTTGTAATGGTAGGGACATAGATTACCTTACTGAGTAAGTTGATGTTTCCATCAGGTGCTTTCACATTTTCTATTTTCTCCACAAGGTGTCTTCTATCATCTCCTGTTTGTGCCTCATGCTTGTTCCTTGGATCTTCTAAATTTGATAGGAGGGCCATATTTCCTGCCACATGATTTGAACAACCTGAATCTATGTAGAAAACATGCTCATCAGATTTACCTTGTGGCATGGCCATATTCATGATTAGCAATGAGTCCTCTTGATTTGAGTCTTCTTTGTAGTTATTGAAGTCTCTTCTTCCCCTATTGCCTCCTTGATAGTTTGAGTGGTTGTAATTGTTGTGCTTGCCATGGTAATTGTTGAACCTTCCTCTTGAGTAGCCATAACTTCCTCTATTATAGCCTCTGCCTCTTTGATTCCTGGAATTCCTAAAGCAATTTTCAGTTGTATGATTAGTTATTCCACAAATAGAGGATGAATTAGAGTCTTGGGATCTCCCCCTGCCTTGTCTTCCTCCTCTGCCTCTACCTCTACCATGTCTTCCTCTACCTGCATAGTTAGCTTGATGTGTACCTGCTTTATCATCCACTTTCTTTCCTCTTCCTTTGTTTTCTTTGGACTTGTTTTTATCAGTATACAAAGCTGAAGATTGATTACCTTTGGAGCTTTCTCCATTCTTGATAAGTTTGGCCTCTTGAGTAAGTAGTTGTCCTATGAGTGTGTTGAAATATGGTACATGCATATCCATGTATAAATCCATACCTGTGGTGACTTCCCACTTGTCATCTGCCTTCAAGCCATTGATAACCTGCCTTACGATTTGCTCTTCATCTATTACCTCTCCAATGCTTCCCAACTGATCTGCTATGTCCTTGAGTTTTGTGATAAAATAACACATTTTGTTTGGGACCTTTCTTGAGAGTTGTGAAATCTAGCCATAGTTGATGCTTCCTAGCTTTTGTACTTGAAGAGAAGAAGGCTTCAAGTGCATTCCACACTTCCTTAGATGTTTTAAAACTTCTAATGTGAGGCAACAAAAAATCTGAGATAGAGTTGAGGAGATAAGACCTTGCAAGTGCATCCTTAGAGCACCATGTGCTCAATCTTTCTTGCTCTTCTTGTGTTGGTTGACTTTTGTTCCTGAAACTTGGCACAACTTCATCTCCAGCTATATAACCATACAAATTCCTTCCTTGAAGATAAGCTTCCATCCTTAATAACCACGCTGAGTAGTTACCTCTATCCAATTTGTCAATTGATGAAGGAAATCCATCTGCCATGTTGTCAACCTTGCTCTGATACCACTATGAAGAGCTGGATTTGTAGTTGATGAAGATGAAGTGGTGCTGCAAAAACTTTGCACTACACCAGCCAAATGAAGTCTAGAGATGTGTTGCGGGCCCTTTTAGCTTTCCAAAAAATGTATTAGACACCCTATGTGCCTTGGAAGATCAGTCTCAAAAAGTTGAATCAAAATAGATAAGTTGGAGTAGATTCAAGAGCCAAAAACTTGCTATTTATGTTCATACACCTGTCCAAAGTTTTGAACAATTCTCTGGCCATAGTAGCAACTAACTTAATTCCTTTTGTGGAACTATTATACACTTAGTAAGCTAACAATCATGAGTGGTTTTATCAAAAAAGATGAACTACACAAAGAGAAACAAACTTAGCAAGTCATAGGATGACCCCGATTTTCCCGGGCTACAACAGTCTCAGACCCTTGAGCAGTAAAATGCAAATATAGCAAGATTAAAAAACTCAATGATTATGAAATTGTGTAGTCATATACTAGAGGTTATGCTGAATATAACAAGCTTTAAATAAAAGAAAATGGTGAAGTACACACTGAGAAACAACTCTGACAAGATGATTGAGAGAGTGAAGCCATAGAAGAAGAAAACCAAGTGACATAGCTGACTTTAAATGATCATAGCTGAATATTCAAACATCTAAATACAATGAAAATCGGTGACCAGAAAGTAGACTTAGAGAACTAACTTTACCAAGTTAAATCAGTGAAAGTGATGCACCAAGCTCAGAGAAATCATCTCTGCAATTTGACTAAGAAAACTCAGAGATATGGCAGAGAATAGTACACTTCACAAGAACATGAAGACATGAACTCAAATGATCATGATAATGAAAGTATATTGATTGTAAAATACAATGGACTTACGGATACATATGTGTGCCTTGAAAGCGCACCTTGATATGGCATAAAGCTCAGCTCTTGGAGGTCTTCACATAACCACAACTAAGACTACCATGTATTTATAGTTGATCTTGGGAGCCTAACTTCCGACAATCACTCTTCAATCAATTAATGATTGATTTGATTCTCCAACTACCATCAATCACCAACTCTTGGCTTTTCTTTCCTCTTTTGATCAAGTGGGCTCAACCACTTAAGATTCCTTCACTTTTACATTAAGTAAAGACTTAAAAATTACAAGAGGGAGTTCACAAGTGAACTCTAGAAGAAGTAGACATCTCGTTCAAGTTTCTAAGCCTTTTGATGACTCACGCCAATACTTAGGCTTGTCATCGACTTGCTCCAACAATACCAAAGCAAGAAAGAATCATCTTTTGAATGAGTTCAATGAAATGAAGAAAACACCTAAGCAAATCATCAGAGAGTTTGTTACCAAGGTCAAGGAGGTTGCGGATCAATTAGCACCCATTGGAGAGCTGATTCAAGAAGAGATGAGGCAAATTCTCAACGGCATTTGAAGCGATAAGCAATGGAAATCCTTCATCAGGGCTTATGATCTCATCATGGATGTGCAAACTCTAGACTTCAACATATTTCTTGGACAACTCTTCAACCAAGAGGCCAATAATAGCATAAAGGAAGGTAAGTCCTATCATGGTAGTTCAACTAGTGCACTATATGCAGATAAGAAGGATAAGAAGCTGAAAGGCAAGAAGAAGGAAGAAGATGAAGAGGAACCTTACCAAGCCAACTTCACAAGCAAGAGCAAGTGGAAAGGGAAGAAGAAAGGACCAAAGCATGACAAAGCCAAAGGTCAAAATGTTCAACCTTGTGCCATATGCGTTAAGTCCAACCACACTACTCAGAATTGTTGGTTCAATGGGAAATCCCAGAAAGGAAGTGGAAGAGGTGGATATGGAAGGAATAGATATAGAGGTGGACAGAACTTCAAACAATAACACTAGATGCTATAATAGAAGGAACTTCAACAATTATTCAGAAGATCAACCACATGAATACTCATTGTTTCTTATGAATCTAAGCCACAAAGAAGGTAAAGAAGATGATCATTTGTTCTACATAGATTCAAGATGTTCAAATCATGTTGTAGTCAACATTGCTCTTCTATTTGATTTGGAAAGTCCAAAGCATAGACATGAATTACAAACAGGGGATGACACAAATCACAATGTGGAAAAGATTGGTAATGTCAAAGCTTCCAATGGTAGGATAAACAGTTTGAGTAAGGTTCTCTATGTGCCTAGGAGAAGATTGGTAATGTCAAAGCTTCCAATGGTAGGACAAACATTCTAAGTAAGGTTCTCTATGTACCCACTATCAATAAAAACCTAATAAGTGTAGGCCAAATAGTTGAAAAAGGCTTGCAAGTTAGGTTCACCCACGATGGAGCTTCTGTGGAAGATCCATGTCAAGGCTTCAAGAAGATAGCTAGAGGTGAGAAGCATGGTAGGCTCTTTACTTTTGAAGTAGGAGAAACCAGGAACATAGCTCTATTCACTTTTGGGTCTCAAAACCTAAGCGAGCTTGAAGTGTGGCATAAGAGACTTGCTCATGTAAATGAAAAAATGTTGAAGGATATATGGAGGGATCATAGTCTTTTAGGTCTGACAAACATAGAAAAGCAACACATGATCAACAGGTGTGATGCATGTCAGATTGGCAAGGCACAAAGACAACTAAAGAGCTTGATGAGTTCTTGCAGGAAAAAGGTATCAAAAGGGAAGTGACTACCATGTACTCTCCTCAACTGAATGGAATTGTAGAGAGGAGAAACAAGACATTGGTTGGATCAGCCAGAACAATGCTTGAAGAGAAGAAGGTAACACATTATCTATGGGCAGAAGCTGTTGTCTACCTTGTCAATAGACTACCATCCAAATCACTTCAAGATAAGACTCCTTATGAAGCATGACATGGAAGAAAACCTAGTCTTGAACATTGAAAGGTGTTTGGTTGTTTAGCTTATGTTCATGTACCATCACAAATAAGAGGTAAGCTAGATAAAAAGGGCAACAAAGGTAGTGTTTATTGGATATGATTCAGCCGAGATGGGTTACAGGTCCTATAATCCTTCAACCAAGCAATTCACTACAAGAAGAGATGTTTCATTTGAAGAACACAGGTCTTGGAATGATGAAGACAAACAAAAGCTAACTCTACCATATGATCTTGATTTCGATTCTCATCAATTAGGAAGCAAGCATGATACTCAGGTCTAGGATCCAAGACGTGATACAGAAAATGACCAAGATGAAAGAGAAAAGGATTACAAACAATGGAATTCAAGAGGTAAGAGGTTGGGAATGCTTGAAACAAGAACTTAGAAGATCAACAAGAGAGAAGAAACAATCAGAAAGGTATGGACATGATTTCACATTTGTTACAAAGCATTCAATCTCCTTGGCAAAAGATTCAATTTCAAAAGAACCATCAACCTATGAAGAGGCAAAGTGCAACCCTAATTGGGAAAAGCTCATGAAAGAAGAAATAGATGCATTGAAAGAGATGGACACTTGGGATTTGGTTCCAATGTAATCGAATCAAAAGGTAATTGGTTGTAGATGGGTATATAAAGTTAAAAGAAATTTAGATAGATCAATTTACAGGTACAAGGCAAGATTAGTTGCCAAAGGATGCTTATAGACTCATGGTATAGACTATGAGGAAACATTCTCATTAGTTGTGAAGATGACTACAATCAGAACATTGCTAACTCTAGCAAACATTCTCACCAGTTGTAAAGATGATTACAATCAGAACATTGCTAAGTCTACCTATTGTAAGGCATTAGAGACTCGAGTCCAACTTGATGTGAGAAATGCATTCTTAAATGATTGAAACAAGCTCCTAGAGCTTGGAATTACAGGTTCATTACATATCTTCATGATCAAGGGTTCAAAGCTAGCAACTCAGATCCTTCTCTAATGATCAAAAGGGATCACAATGAGGTTATCTATCTATGTGTATATGTAGATGATATTACTATGAAAATGATATTTAAGTCTAGCTACTGGTGAGAATTCGAGACTCCTCCAATTTGATGTGAAAAATGCATTCTTAAATGGTTGGATAAGTGAAGAGGTATACATGTCACAACCACCAGGTTTTGAAACCCTAATCATCCATCTTATGTTTGCAGACTTAAGAAAGCATTGTATGGATTGAAACAAGCTCTTAGAGCTTGGAATTACAGGTTGATTACATATCTTCGAGATCAAGGGTTCAAAGCTAGCAACTCATATCCTTATCTAATGATCAAAAGGGATCACAATGAGATTATCTATCTATGTGTATATGTATATGATATTATTGTGACAGGTGATGATTTCAATGGCATTTAGAGGATCAAGAGACATATGCAAGAGGAGTTCAAAATGAGTGAGTTAGGTGAGCTCACATATTTCCTAGGTATGCAGGTGTTATACACAGATGAAGGAATGTATTGGACTCAAAGAAGATACAATGAGGATCTACTTCTTAAGTTCGAAATGGAGAACACTACAACAACAGATACACCTTTGGAGATGAATCATAAACTTAGTTTTTATGAAGAAGAGAAAATTGAAGAGATCAAAGAATATCAAAGCTTGGTAGGTAGCTTGATATATGCTACTCATACAAGGGTAGATATCTCATATAGTGTGGGAGTGGTAAGTCAGTCCATACACTCGTCAAGAAGACCACACATGGATGCAGCTAAGAGAGTACTTTAGTATCGCAAAGGTACAATCAATGAAGGTATATTCTATCCTTACTCTTCATATTTCGATATCAAAATCTATTCAAATGCAGACTAGGCAGGAGCTAAGGATGATACAAGAAGTACTTCTGGTTACTTAGCATTTGCAGGTTCAAAGCTAGTGTCATGGAGTTCCAAGAAGCAACCTACAGTTGCTTTATCCTCAACTGAAGCAGAGTACAGAGGTTTGACCATAGCAACTCAAGAGGCAATACGGTTAAAAGCATTGTGTACAAATTTGGGACTTGTGAGTTCCAAACCTCAAATATTTGGAGATAATGTAAGTTCCATGCATCTAGCAGTGAATCCTATTTTCCATCCGAGAACCAAACACATAGAGGTTCATTACCACTTCATCAAGGAGAATCTCATGGCCAAGGAGATTGACATTTCTTTTGTTCCAACTAAAAAGAAAGTAATAGATATGATGACAAGGCACTTGATGTAATAATGCTTTGTAGATTCAAAGCTATGGTAGGTATTCAACCTATAAGAGAATGAAGACTCAAGCATACTTTAGCTTGAGGGGGAGTTGTTGGAACATCAAGCTTACACTATCCTTGATATGGATTTGATCTACATCGAAAATAAACGCTTGGATTGCATCAAAGGAATATTCATTGGAGAGTTATTTTACTTATGCTCAGGTTATTGTATTTTTTAAAGAGGTTTTTCATGGATATTTTACCATTGTAAAAGCCTTGAACCTTACACATGTACAAGTAGAAAGATAGAGCCCGAATCTCATGAATTTTTGGGGGTTGATTTGGATTCAATCAATACATCGAAGACCTTAGCCTCCTACAATCATGGATGACCGAAAAGAAGATTGTAATTGAGGCTGCATTCTGAGAAATTGAGGACAACAAGATTCATGTGGAAGACTACTCCTTAGAGCATAATAAAAATGTTAATGACAAATCCCATCAAATGAACTCAAGATTAGTAAGCCATTCATACAAAAATTTGGGTGGTTCAATGTTATTCCACCCTAACATCTTACTCAAAATTGCAATTTCTATGTTTACCCCCAAACCACCATCAATCAGTACCTTGGAGATCAGAGTATTTTTATAACAAACAATTATAAGGGGGATTTAATAGACTATAGGAGAATTGAACTCACAACCTCTTGTTTAGGAATATGATGGGCTAACCACATGACCCAAAATCCATGGTTGAGGATTACTTTGCAATCCTCCCTCTCAAGATGTAGTTCAACCATCTCCTATCTTTCAAGGGTGTGGTTCAACCATCTCCTACGTATCACTTTATTACATTCTTCCCCCGTTCATTGTTGATTGTCCTCAATGATCTACTCATGTCTCCCTCTAGCCTTGGTGACCAATTCTTGGACTCTCTTGGTACCCATGAATTGATTTTCTTAAGCTCACATACTTACTTGAACCTTTTTGGAAACCTTGTGTTCTTGAACCCTACTCTCAACCTTAGTATCTTGAACCTTGTTCTCACTCATGTTTGATATCTTGAACACTCAGCCAAGTTCCACCCAAGGTTTCCAAAAGGCTCCACACTTCCATGCTTGCTCATTAGATTTGCAAAGTTTATTTTGAGATATTTCTAGTGGTACCTTACACGCCTCAATCGAACCTACGGATTGAGAGGTTCACCCCAATCTCTCTTGGATAGAGTTCTCAAACCACTCCCTTCCGAATTCCTTACCTTTCACATGATAGATTGTCCAAGTCATTTTTTGAGGCCTTTGGGTCAATCCACCTTTCGCAACCCTACTTCCTAGGCTCTAATTCCAATGTAAGAGAATGACAATTATGAACACCATGTGCTAGAGAGATGACTCTCCTCCCAACCTTATGCCTATATAAATAACTACTTTAATCTACAAGGACCTCAAATGTAACTAGAGTCCACAAGTGCATGTTAAATCTCCTCTACTCCTTTAGTACCTTCCACTAGAGTTCGCCAATGGTTTCTATACTCACTACTTGAGTTAAATTTCTCTAGGATCAAGTTAATGCATGTTATTTTGAGTTAGAAGGCTCTAGAGTTCCTTCGGAAAACCCAAGACCTTCTCCTTCACAACCTTGAGACTTAACCACTAGGCTAAGTGGATTACTTTTCTAAGAGAACACATGACCTTATGCTTAAGTCTAGTCTCGAGATCTTTGGCCATACACACAAGAGACCAAACAATATGCGATTTCAGATCTCTTAGATCGTAGACTTACTTTATTACATTCTTTCACCGTTGTGAAAGATTTTCATCCTCAAAAGTAAAGCTATATGTAGTAACCGTAGGCAACCTCGTAGCCTCATGTTCTAAGAACTGAAAGACATGTTTCATCTCGATGGTGGGATCCATGCCCAAATGGTTCAAATGAACATTTTGCTATGTACTTTGATAAAGTGATCAAAGTACAAAGTAGTGAATGAATAATAAGGGTAGAACTCAAATGAATAATTCAACTTACAGTTATCATTTTTGAAAGATTGAAAAGTTTCTTATACAAAACATCTATTGGGGATGTTTAACTTTAGTTTCCTAAATCTAACTGACTAATCTTGGACTTTTGTAAAATTATTCAGATACAATACGTGAGTCAAATCCAAAAGATTTGGAAATTGAAAAGCAAGATTTAAATCTTTTCAAAACCAACTCAAACTTTGAAGATACATAAACCTGTGAGGATTCCATTTCTAGATGACTCAAGACTTTAACTACTCAAAGATCTGTTTCAACAAGTTATTGAAGCCTTTTTCCTATCTTTAAGAGAAATAAATTGGATTCTAAAAATGATTCAGAGCAAAAAAAGAACACCATCCAATCACAAGATACTAGTGTCATATCCAATGTTAGTGTGCCAAACTAGTGAGGTTCTATTGATGATTTTTTACTCAAATAGTGCTTCACGTGAGACTAAGTTCATGCCTATATTCAATCTTCATGACTCCTTATAGAGAATGCAATTCTTGTGCATTCCTTTGAGTTAAACGAACTTCATGCTTGACGTATTCAGTTCTATCCTTAGTTGAAAGGATAATTTCAATGTCCATGTCCTACTTCCTCATAAACTTATTAAATATTTCTCAATCAAAAAACACTTTATCTTGAAGTGTTTCATGATTCAAATAAAAACAAGTATTTGCACTATTTAAAAAAGAAGATCCTTATTTGAAAAATAAGGTATTAGAAGTTACTTACTTCATATCTTCTTACTTACTTACCCTTGAAGTATCTTTAGATCATGCTTCTATCCTCCTCGAATTTAAATTTCCTCCTTGAAGTCTTAATTCCCTTAGGGATCAAATCTTACTTCAATTTTCACTCTAGGACTAAAAGATAATCATCATCCCATGGTCTGATGTCCAATACCATCTTTCCTACATCAATGTAAGTATAAAATCTGGTGTCCCATACCGCCCTATTTTATATTCACATTAATGTGTGAGCAATACTTATACTAAACTCTTAACATGTCTTTTTACACTACCTTCACACTTCAATTCTTTAAAAGAATTTTGAAGCTTCAAGCATAACCTCTAACTTGATATTTTAGTTTCTAATTCCTTGGAAACTTGAAAATCTTTGAATAGAACATCCATTCCTCTATGCTAGGGTTTTCAAAGTTAAATTCTTGATAATTCCAAGTTCTTAAAGTTCTCAAATTCAGTTCCAATTGGTTATACTTGATCCGTTTGTAGCAAGAAGAGCTTTTGACTTCTTGTCTTTAGATTACTTTCTTACAACATCTTTAAGTAGCTACTCTAGTCATAGCTACCCTAGTCATGACTTTTAGGAATCTCTCTATTGCTTAAGTCTAAACATTTGCTAATCCCTTTAGGGATAGGCAAACTTTATGTTGTACCTTCCACATACTTACTTACCATCATCACGATTGAAGACTACATACTTGGAATTTTTTAACTCTATTCAGACTTAGAAGAAATTGCTCTTTTCACCCTTTCCATTGGATAAATGGAACATGAGTGCAAAAAGTCCCAAAAGGAGTTTGATTTGGATACTTGGAAAAACTTAAAAGTACTTTCAATCCCAAGTTCTTGAAAAGAAAAACATTGCCAAGATTGATCGAGTCTTGTTGACCTTGTGAGAAGAATAAAGACTTAGTCTTTATCGTTAAGATCCTTGAAACTATAGAAAACTTCTTTGCTTACCCATAGGATTTTAGAGAAATTTCCATCAACTCAAGTCCAAGCATATGCTGATGCTTCTTAGATTCCAAAATTAAGAATCCTATCAATATTGATAGAGTACTTGGTTATATAAACCATTGGACTTAAGTACCACTACTAGTGGTTTGGGATTTCTTGGGAACTACTTGCTGTCTAAAGAGCTTGAAGAATTGCATGCTCACTACTAGGGAGCAGCTTATTCTTCAAGGACTTGAGACTCATTCTCAAGAATCAAATGACATGAGGAAATGATTCATCTTGGAATCTGTTGCATTGTTGGATTGATCATTGAATCTAAACTATCATTGAATGATACCATCTTTAGGATAAGGTTTCCCATTTGTAAGCAGAAAGCTTGAATGATGTGTGTGTATCTCTCCTTCCATCCATATATACCCTCTTATACTCTAAAAATAGCAGTGATTTGAGATGTTCTATGTTGAAATGTGGCCATCATGCAACACTAATCCCCATTACTATCGAATACCTTAGGGTATCATCCAGGCTTCGGAGTCTGGCTAGCTGGCCCTTGTCCCTCACACACATAGGCGAATCCCTATGGAGCAATATCATGATCCACCAGGATCAATGTCTCGCACTCTCTCCCACTTCCAAAGATCAATGTCCTCAATGATCAATGAGGGAAAGTACATGCAAAGTTTACTAACATGAAGCATTGGATGCATTTTGCAATCTAGAGGAAGCTCTAATAGATGTGCAACTTCACTTCACGTTTGAACTATCTCTCAAAGTCCACAAAACCTTGGTGAGAGCTTACTACACCTCCCTATGGAGAGTGAAGTAGATCTAGCTGGTACTTCAAAAAAGACTCTATCTCCCTTCTCAAAGTATCTAGGAGATATTTTTCTATCAGCATACTCTTTTGCCCTATCCCCCTAGAGTAGGGAACCTAGAAAAAACAATCATAAGGCTAGTAGGCAATTAGCCAAAAAGGGTTGCAATCCATAAGAAAAAGAGGTACCCATGCCATAAAGTGATATAAATAAATTCCCCTCTATAGAAAACATATACTACAATAGAGAACATTCTACTTGCAAAGAAGCAATTTGTATGTTTTTATATGTATGTGTAGGTGTGTGTTTGCATGTGTGTATATATGTGGGTAAGTATACATGTGTGTATATCAGTGTATATGTATGTATATGCATGTATATATGGATGTATATATATGTGTATGTAAGTATGTGTGTATGTATGTATGTATGTATATGTGTGTGTATGTTTATGTGTATCTTTATGTGTGTATACAAATCTATGATTTTGATGCATATGTGTGGACATGCCTTATTACGGATGCCTTCGGATATCTATTTCTAGTGCTTTTCTTCTATGTTTTGATAGGTAGCTGCTATAGAAAGCGCTTGACTTCTATAAACACATGCTTTTATGTGACTTTTTTGGAGAATCTACCTTTTCTAAGTTTAGTGAATCACACACTTCTTTGGCTGGTGATCAAATCTTTTATAAGAAGACTTGCACGTCAAAGAGGAAGGAGCCAAAAATTGGAAAATTATCTTGTGATTGAATGTGAGAGTGAGAGGGAGCTGGTACTTCAAAAAAGACTCTATCTCCCTTCTCAAAGTATCTAGGAGATATTTTTCTATCAGCATACTCTTTTGCCCTATCCCCCTAGAGTAGGGAACCTAGAAAAAACAATCATAAGGCTAGTAGGCAATTAGCCAAAAAGGGTTGCAATCCATAAGAAAAAGAGGTACCCATGCCATAAAGTGATATAAATAAATTCCCCTCTATAGAAAACATATACTACAATAGAGAACATTCTACTTGCAAAGAAGCAATTTGTATGTTTTTATATGTATGTGTAGGTGTGTGTTTGCATGTGTGTATATATGTGGGTAAGTATACATGTGTGTATATCAGTGTATATGTATGTATATGCATGTATATATGGATGTATATATATGTGTATGTAAGTATGTGTGTATGTATGTATGTATGTATATGTGTGTGTATGTTTATGTGTATCTTTATGTGTGTATACAAATCTGTGATTTTGATGCATTGTGTGGACATGCCTTATTACGGATGCCTTCGGATATCTATTTCTAGTGCTTTTCTTCTATGTTTTGATAGGTAGCTGCTATAGAAAGCGCTTGACTTCTATAAACACATGCTTTTATGTGACCTTTTTTGGAGAATCTACCTTTTCTAAGTTTAGTGAATCACACACTTCTTTGGCTGGTGATCAAATCTTTTATAAGAAGACTTGCACGTCAAAGAGGAAGGAGCCAAAAATTGGAAAATTATCTTGTGATTGAATGTGAGAGTGAGAGGGAGCTGGTACTTCAAAAAAGACTCTATCTCCCTTCTCAGAGTATCTAGGAGATATTTTTCTATCAGCATACTCTTTTGCCCTATCCCCCTAGAGTAGGGAACCTAGAAAAAACAATCATAAGGCTAGTAGGCAATTAGCCAAAAAGGGTTGCAATCCATAAGAAAAAGAGGTACACATGCCATAAAGTGATATAAATAAATTCCCCTCTATAGAAAACATATACTACAATAGAGAACATTCTACTTGCAAAGAAGCAATTTGTATGTTTTTATATGTATGTGTAGGTGTGTGTTTGCATGTGTGTATATATGTGGGTAAGTATACATGTGTGTATATCAGTGTATATGTATGTATATGCATGTATATATGGATGTATATATATGTGTATGTAAGTATGTGTGTATGTATGTATGTATGTATATGTGTGTGTATGTTTATGTGTATCTTTATGTGTGTATACAAATCTGTGATTTTGATGCATATGTGTGGACATGCCTTATTACGGATGCCTTCGGATATCTATTTCTAGTGCTTTTCTTCTATGTTTTGATAGGTAGCTGCTATAGAAAGCGCTTGACTTCTATAAACACATGCTTTTATGTGACCTTTTTTGGAGAATCTACCTTTTCTAAGTTTAGTGAATCACACACTTCTTTGGCTGGTGATCAAATCTTTTATAAGAAGACTTGCACGTCAAAGAGGAAGGAGCCAAAAATTGGAAAATTATCTTGTGATTGAATGTGAGAGTGAGAGGGAGCTGGTACTTCAAAAAAGACTCTATCTCCCTTCTCAAAGTATCTAGGAGATATTTTTCTATCAGCATACTCTTTTGCCCTATCCCCCTAGAGTAGGGAACCTAGAAAAAACAATCATAAGGCTAGTAGGCAATTAGCCAAAAAGGGTTGCAATCCATAAGAAAAAGAGGTACCCATGCCATAAAGTGATATAAATAAATTCCCCTCTATAGAAAACATATACTACAATAGAGAACATTCTACTTGCAAAGAAGCAATTTGTATGTTTTTATATGTATGTGTAGGTGTGTGTTTGCATGTGTGTATATATGTGGGTAAGTATACATGTGTGTATATCAGTGTATATGTATGTATATGCATGTATATATGGATGTATATATATGTGTATGTAAGTATGTGTGTATGTATGTATGTATGTATATCTGTGTGTATGTTTATGTGTATCTTTATGTGTGTATACAAATCTGTGATTTTGATGCATATGTGTGGACATGCCTTATTACGGATGCCTTCGGATATCTATTTCTAGTGCTTTTCTTCTATGTTTTGATAGGTAGCTGCTATAGAAAGCGCTTGACTTCTATAAACACATGCTTTTATGTGACCTTTTTTGGAGAATCTACCTTTTCTAAGTGAATCACACACTTCTTTGGCTGGTGATCAAATCTTTTATAAGAAGACTTGCACATCAAAGAGGAAGGAGCCAAAAATTGGAAAATTATCTTGTGATTGAATGTGAGAGTGAGAGTGAGCATGTGATTGAGAGTGTGAATGTGAATGAGATTGTGGTAGCTCAGAGGTGGTCGAGACTTAGAGGCTTTGACAAGAAGCTATTTTCCAAAGCTGTTGTATCTATTGATTCACATCTACAATATAAGAATTTCTCTTTCTCTGGGTCATATCTTGTCTACTCTTCTACACTAAATTTCCCTTATCTTGGGCAATTTTTTGTTCTTTCTTTTTATTCTCTACTATTCTTGAGTGGAAGCTTGTGATTGAGGACAAATTTTGATTGAGGAAACAAAGAATCCATCTACCCATCCATTGGCAACAAGACTCTAATTCTATTGAGCATGCAAAAAGTTTTGGTCTGTTTTTTCAGTACGGATAGCAACGGCATCAGATATACAAGTGGTCGAACAAGGCAATTTGTTGTCTTGCACAATTCAAGGCGATAAACATCATCGAAGAAGGTACAAAAAATGAGAAAGTAGATGATGGAGGTAATTCCCCTAACTCTACTTTAAGTTGCATGGTGGATTGTTCTTTCCCAAAGGCTTCTGTAATTAAAAGTTTTGGGTATAATTTCTATGCATAGAATCATATTTTGGATCGATTTGGGTAGTATGTATTGTCTTCCATTTTTCAAATTAGTACAAAATTCAGGGATACTCTTAAATATGTAGATAACAAGACATGTAGGGATGGCCAATGGGCGACTACACTATATAAGAAGATACATTGAAAACCTTGAATTTACTTTTTCTATTAGGTCATGTTTGCAAACAAAGAACAATCATTTAAGGGTAGAAAATGAATATATGCACATTCTAGGTGACATGCATAATTCTAAACCTATTCTTATTTCTACTATGTAGAAAACTAGAGGTATACATGATGTTTGTAGAACATTTGTAGTGTATGTGAACAATCTCCATGAGGAAGATAATGATAAAAGTCTTCCAAATTATGTAGAAAATCTTTTGAAAGAATATGAAGATGTATTTCTAGAAGACTTTCATGGTATACCTCCACCTAGATAGATTTACCATACCATTGACCTGTATCTAGGGAGTGCACCATACTCTAGAGCACCGTATAGACTTATTATAGATGAATTAAAGGAGCTTGATATTCAATTAGCTGATCTTTGAAGAAAATCTTGAAAAGACAGAGTATATCACCTTGGGGTGCACATGTTTTATTTCAAAAGAAGAAAGATGACTCTTATTTATTATGCATAGACTATAGGGGGTTGAATAAAAGAATAATTAAAAATAAGTATCCAATTCCTCACATAGAAGAATTATCAGGTCAATTAAGTGGAGCAATTATACTCACTAAGATTGACTTAAGATCTGGATATCACCAAATTAGGATTAAAATAGAGGATATATTCAAGACAACTTTTTGAGCATGATATGGTCACTCTAAGTTTACAATTTTAACTTTTGGGTTAACAAATGTGTTTTTTTATGCACCTATTTTAAATTTCTTGCATACAAACAGGAGATCCATGTATCAAGAGAAATTTCATTTGCTGAAAGGGTCTTTGTATTGTAGCACTCCATTATGTATTTCTGATGGCTCTTTTGAGCATCAATATGAAATAGTAATAGATAAGAGGGAAAGATTACTTAGAAATAGATCTATAGTAGAGATTTTGGTGAAATAGCACACATATCGAGTAGAAGAGTCAACTTGGGTGAACTTAAATGATTTTGTGGCACATTATCCTTCTTTTGAACTTTGAGGACAATGTTCCTAAAAGGTGCAAAGAATTGTAATAGGCCTTTTGATAGTGAAATAGTTCATTTTGAATTTTCCAAATTACATTGAGGGGATAATGTCTAGAATGAAGGATTAGGTCAATTTATGCATGTAGGGAAAGTTTTGTGATGATAAGTTGTATATTCTCTCTCTATACCTTATCCACATGTATTCTGGTTGAAAATTGAACGTGAAGATGAAGGACTTAGGAAAAAGTATGTATGAGTGAAAGGTAGAGCATGCATAAGAGAATAAAAGTTCCTACGTGAAATTTTTGTGAATTGTGTTTTAAGTATCTCATTTAGGGGTCTACATTTAGTTCACTATAAGAATATGCCTTGATTTTATTTTCTCTCTAGAATTTCTAACCTTTAGGTCTCAAAAGCGATACTTGGCAGTAGATTTAGACCTAGGTCATCTCTAACACTATTGTGCATATTGAAAAATTGAATAAAAGTTTCTCTCATAATCTTAAGCTAGTTCCTTAGTGTTTTTGAGTTATAGGGCTTGGAAAGTGCCATTATTTTGGGTACCTAAAAAAATAGGGGTTCTCTATTTGCATTCGAATCCATCATTTTGATGCATACATGTGGACATGCCTAATTAGTGATGTCTTAGGATATGTAATTTTGGTGCATTTGTTCTATTTTTGGATAGATATCCGCTAAAGAAAGTTCTTGATCACTACAATCGCATGCTTTTATGATCCCACACTTCTTTGGGTAGTGATTAACTCTATCATAAGAAGACATGCACATCAAAGAGGAAGGATCTACAAACTAGAGAATTACCTTGTGAATGTGAGAGTGAGAGTGAGAGTGTGATTGAGAGTGCATGTGTGATAACTCAAGAATGGTCAAGAGGTAGAGGCTTCGTCAAGAAGCTATTTTCCAAAGCTATGCTATCGATTGATTCACATCTATAATATTGAAATTTCTCTTT
>CM035415.1:26252347-26267347 GCA_020310875.1 Ceratopteris richardii
TACCTTGAATTGTCACGATAATAGGACATAAGTATCAGCTTCTCTTTTAGGCCCCACTTTTGAGATGAACTACAGTGGGATTCCATTTCTGGTGAACTAAGTGCATACTTTTTGTCTCTCTTATCAAACTCACTACAAAAAAGATCATATAAATAAAACATGAGATATGTATTTCAAGTTATATGTAAAATTTATACTTACACCAATTTTAAGTGAACAAATCACAATTAGGAGTTTGTAATATTTGGCTTGTTAGAAATTGAATTACATTATCTTAAGTTGGTTAAACTGTTTGATTAATTCTTAACATGTGTAGAGAGAATAAACGTTCAAGAGTGAACATGTCTCTATATGTGTATACCTAGTGAAGAGAAAATTTAGCTTTTCTTGAAAGTGTTAGTACTCCCAACGGGAGTAAGCAATTAAAGTGATATACCTTGCATTGGAAAGGCTGCAAAGTTTAGTTTATACGTGCACCTTTTCTTGGTTGTTATGTGCATATTGCTAGAGATTCAATCATTTCATTAAGGAGATGTTCTATAAAGTTGCCTAGGAGGTCATTCTAGCTTCAAGGATGCATAGGGAAGTTGAAAACTCTCCCAATAGTGGTATTATAGGTATTACACATTCAAAGCATTTAAGAGGATCTTGAGAAGACAACAGAAGGCGTTTCAAGGAAGAAGTGTTGTTGGATCAAGATCAAAGCTAGAATCCAATCAAGGGGGAGCGTGCTAGTGAATAAGGACATCATTTGTTGGATACATCGTGAAGATATCAAAAGGATCTAGGAGAATGCATTAGAACTCATCATGTTAGATTATAGAACTCAAATCAAGAAGTTGGAAAACAATAATGATGAGTGATGGAAGTTTAGGATCTCTACTTATCTTATGGGAAAAGGATTATAGCATCTCTTGAGTGACAAAGATGCAAGACCTGGATTAGGAGAGAATCCAACTACTGATCTATTGAGGAATTTCAAAGAATGGAATGAAAGGGATAAGAGAGTCATCTTCATACTTTAACAAGAGGTTCAGAATGCCATGATTGGGCATATACAAGACTTACATACTTCCATGAATGTATGGAAAACACTAGAGAGAGTCTACTCCACCTTGACTAAAGCTAGCAAGATTTAATTGAAAATGAAATTAACTACTTGAGGAAAAACCCTAGTAGAAACATAGATAATTACATGTTCAAGGTCCAAGAAGTCAGTGGTGCATTAGGCTCTATAGGTTGTCACATAGATGATGATGACTTAGTTGCATATATCTTAAATTGGCTTATGGATGATGAGAAGAGGAAGGATTTTACAAGATCTATGTATGTTAGAGATACACTTCTAGATTTTGAGCAATTGGTGGCCTTGCTGGTCACTGAGGAAATGAATACTAGAGGTTCAAAAGCAAAGTGCAATGAATTCTCAAGCCTTGTATGCAAGTAAAGGGAGAGGAAGACGAAGGAATCAAGGCAAAGGATCAAATGCTGATTTTTAACAAGGCCAAGGGAGCTAATACTCTTCATCTATCTATCTATCTATCTATGTAACTATGTATCTATCTATCTATCTATCTATGTAACTATGTATCTATCTATCTATCTATCTATCTATCTCTCTATCTATCTATCTATCTATTTATCTATCTATCTATCTATCCATCTATCTATCTATCTATCTATCTATCTATCTATCTATCTATCTATCTATCTATCTATCTATCTATCTATCTATATATCTATCTATCTATCTATCTATCTATCTGTAACATAATCCTAGTAGGAGATGGTTGAACCATGCTCTAAGAGAGAGGATTAGGAAGTAATCCTCAACCATGGCTTTTGGGGCAAGTGGTTAGCCCATCACATTCCTAACCAAGAGGTTGTGAGTTCAATTCCTTACATTGGTATCAGAGCATTCACTCCATAGCTCTCTGTCCTTCATCATCTTGCTCATCAATTTGCTTTCTCCTATATGCGTGTGCATAAGCTCTTCTACGACGTAGAAGTATGCTCGCGGTTGATCAGAGAAGAGTGCCGATTTCCTCGCGTTAGCATAATTAAGCTTAGAGAGAAGCTTGGCAAAAGATTCAGATCCTCTCTAGCATGTGGTGGTCGTAATCCTTCGTTCTATTGCACTATCTATCTATCTATCTATCTATCTATCTATCTATCTATCTATCTATCTATCTATCTATCTATCTATCTATCTATCTATCTATCTATCTATCTATCTATCTATCTATCTATCTATCTATCTATCTATCTATCTATCTATCTATCTATCTATCTATCTATCTATCTAGCTATCTATCTATCTATCTATCTAGCTATCTATCATTCTATCTATCTATCTAGCTATCTATCTATCTATCTATCTATCTATCTATCTATCTATCTATCTATCTATCTATCTATCTATCTATCTATCTATCTATCTATCTATCTATCTATCCATTAGGGTGAAAAACGATCGAAAAAGGGCCGTATAAGGACTTTAGTTAGTAGTGCTTACTTTGGATTAAAGTTGTCAAATCCTTTAAGAAATTCCATGTAAGTTCATTTAAAATGTATGTTATGCAATTTTGAAGAGAGAGAAACTCATGTGATAATCATGAAAAGTTTGTGTGATATCTTATGCCTCGAACTTTGTGCTCATCGGGCGTTGATGGTTTACGAGGCTATTGTTCAAGGCTTTGGGAGATTTCAAGGAATTATGTACAATACATAAACTATCTACAAAACACACTACACTAGAGGGATTTTCATCTGAGGGAGCTATAAAACAAATTATCCACTTTATCTTCTCAGTTAGATTCTTTTAAAAAAATTAAAGAAACTCCTATAGGTTTGAGAATGCGGTCAAAACGAGTAAAACCGTTTTTACATTCGACTAAAAAATCTTGCCTAAAAAAGAAAAGAATGAAAATTATAAGAGATCATGTGACAAATGTGCTAGGTTTCAATATGTCGAGCAATTTTGAGCACGTACATTTTTGTAATCAAATTTTGAGTCAAAATGATGTTTTAAGACTATTGAAACTGAATGAAAATACATGCTTGAAACGTTTTGTTTTCCAGAAACTCATGACATAAATGAATCTATTACTAGAACCATCTCAAATTCAAAAGATTTGTGATAGCGTCAGAGTGAGTATAACAACGTATGGATAGATATTATAAAACTTCAAACATACATGGTTCAGTTCTATAATATAAAAGAACATGAATGTTCTGGTCTGTTTAAATTTGTAATCAAAATTGATGAAGCTGAGCTTAAAAAACATCAAACGATGGAGAGAATAAGTATTGCACTGATGAACAAAACTTTGGACTATAGCCTTGGGAAATTGGATACTTCATCTCTCAAAGTACAATCAGAAATGGATTTATGGTGGATTGGTTGTGCTCAAGCTCCATCTGAGAGCCATAAAAGACTTAAATCATTATTCTCACAGACAAACATTCCAAATGTTATCCAAAGACTACGGGAACTTTAAAGTTGAGTGGCATTTGAGTGGAGACCTAATGACGCTCAAATGAACGTTTGGTAAAAGTGGAGGGGAAAATTCTAAGTACCCTTCCTTGTACTGCATGCAAAGTCCAGGCACAAGAGCATGGATTGCTAGAGCTAAGGGATAGGAGGATCCTTCCAGACAAAATGTTATTCTTCATAACTACTCATCTTCTGCCATGATTTGGGATAACATACTTCCAATACTTTTGACAAATGTACACATATGTAGAATACATGCAGAGTTAAGGATCATTGACAAGTTGGTCCGTCTTCACTTAAATTATACATATTCTATCAAGCCTACAACTCTTGCAGATGAGTGCATAAAAAAATGTGAATGTCTACTTTCAGAAATGGGATTTCATGGTGGTGATGTTCATCTAAGAAAAGATCCAAAGCTTTCACAAAATACAAGTGATGTACTACAGGATGTCTCAATGACATTAGGTCTGGACAGGGCCAAAACCTAGTAAAAAACTATAAAACGAGCTAGAGAGATCATTTTTGAGGTTAGCTTGTTAGAGTTTTGAGCTATTGTAAAATACGTTTTGAGTAATACAAAGAACTCCATTGTTCCTCTCTTCACTCTTGTCTTCTGTGCAGGTGTGCGTGTATGTGTGTGCATGTTAATGTGCTTCTCACTTACGCACTTGTGACTTCACTTGCTCAAACTCTTCATACTAGTCCTCACATCTCCACAAATTTAGGATTATGAGGTGGATCTCCTCATATTGGTACTTGTCGTTGTGCTAGAGTGACACCAAATTTGGCATCGTTACTTAGGAGAGAGCTTTGAGGACGAGTGTGTGATGGTAATACATAGACTTGTGGCATTGGAGTTGTACGTAATTTCCTTACTTTCCATTATTTTCTCTTTCTTAGTTCACCATAATCATCTCCATCATCATCCTCACCATCTCCCACCTCCATCTCCACCTTCGCAAAATTTTAAATTCTTTGGTCATATCACCTTCCCCACCTCATTCCCCTTGTTTCACTTGTGAGAGACCGTGAGGGAGAGCTTGTATGCGATCTATTTTTATGTTTCTTTTTGAACATTTCTTGTGAGTTTCGACTATATCATCATGTCTACCAAGTTGTGTAGGTATGAAAAATGTATGCATAGGTCCTAGGGCGTTGACCTCTATCGATCATGATTGATAGAAAAATCAATTCTTTGGTAAAACTAAGTGCACAAACATAGTCTAGGGACCTTGCCCATCAAAAATACAAAAAAAAAAATTAAAAAAAAATTGCTTTTCCTTTGTCCATCGTGATTGATAGTGTCCATCATGATGGACAGCCTGTCCATCACGACATATGGTTTCCATTGCAATGGAGACCCCTGTCCATGGTGATCGACACAAAACTTGTGATTGGCACTCAAACATGGCCAAATTCTTGTCCATCTTGACATAGAGGCTGGATTGATACAAGCTAATGGAAAAATCTAGAAAAATCAATCAATCACGATTGATAGCCCACAATGGACTATGTGTCCATCATGATTGACAAGGGTCCATCACGACAAATAGGTGTCCATTGCAATGGACACCCCTATCCATCGTGATCAAGAAGAAAATCATGATTGATACCCCAATTCAGCGAGAAAGGTATCCATCACAAAGGGCACAATTGATACAAAATAACAGAAAAAACCCAAGATATTCTATCCATTGCAATTGACACCCATCCATCGCAATTGACACCATGAATCACGATTGACAAGCCAAGAGAGATAGATCTATCCATCGCGATTGACAGCCGTGTCATTCATGATTGACAAACAATTTTGGCTAATTTTTAGGGTTTTTAATTTTTCAAATTTGGCAAAAGTTGAGCATAAATTTCAAGTGATAGGAGCAAAGTGAGGCCCCAATCATATAATCTAAGATTTCCTATTTACCTGGTTTAACCCGCAGAACCATGAACTGTCAAAACCTCTTCATAAGATATCTGTTTCTAGTAATCTATAACTTGTTGGAAAGCTCATTTTCAATCCCACACAAGGTATATGTGGACTTATAGATATGGTATTTTGAAGTTGACCTTCCACAAAGGTGAGAAAGTTGAGGGATCTCTAAGGGAATTTTCATAGAAACAAAGAAAAATTCGGTCTTTGAATTACATGAATGGACATGGTTTGTTATGACAATTGAATTTTAATCCTGAGCTAACTTTGGGATTTCTGAGAGCATCCAAAGGCATCTAGAGCAAGATCATGTTGTAGGCTTGAGAAAGAGTCTCTTGAGGACTTAAGGGTGATTCAAGGGAGATGTGGATTAAGGTTGGATCATTCTCAACCCACTCTATCAATTCCTAGCTTACACTAAGTACGGATAGAGGTTTTGATTAATTAAGGTGACGTTAAGCACAATCAAGTTCAAGAACCCTAATTACTGAAGTGCAAGCATAAATAGGTTACATTTGCACAAAACCCTAAATTAAAAGAACTTAAATCAAGCGATCAAACTCAAGTACGATAAAACTCAAGTGTTCTTTGTGACAAAAAACTGATTGGACAAGCAATGAAAGCCTGAGGAAAATAAAAAAGAACAAGTGACTAAGGCAAAAGAACTTTGCAACGAGGTTGTACTTTGGTAAAACAGGAATAATCATCAAGGCTTATGAACCTTAGGTGAAGAAGTTATCTAGGAAGAGATAGAACTAGCCTTAGATCTTCTAAAGCTAGTGTCAATCATACTACTAGGTCTTGGGCCCAGTAATTGAGTGATTACCCATACACTCTAAATTCTGAAACGAGTGATTTCGAGATGTCATTTAGCATGGAGAGACTTGTAGGTAGCTCAGGAGTGGTATACCTAGAAAAACCAAAAGGACCTTACAAGAATCAGTTGGAATATATGAAGATCAACTGACTAGGTGCTTGCATCTATGAGAACGATCTGAGAAAAATTTTTGTCTAGATTAAAAACCTAGATAAATCCATTGGACTAGAACATCCAGTAGTCAAATTTGAAAATGGTACATACATAGACAAAGAAGGGACTGTGTGTGTGGTCACCAACCAATGGGATAAAACAGATGAATTCGACAATGTAATCTTGAACATTGAAATAGGTGACATAGAGCAAGGGAATTTAGGAAGAGACCCAAAGACCCCTAGAGGCAAATCAGTCCTGACTAGAATAATGACTCTAGAGTGGGTTCCCTAGGAGAATAAGAGCATAGATTTGCTCCTAAACCAAGAAACATATGAGGCTTTTTGGAGGTATAAACAGGACCAGCCTAATGAAGTGGGAATGCTTATCATACATGAATTCAAAGATCTTGATACCCCATGCAACGTGACTTACTTAGATAATACTTTAGAGAGAGTCTTTGTGGTCTCGGAGCATGCTAGGAATGCCTACACTTAGAAGGGTGAATTTATTTTTCTCGAACCAAGATCCAATGTCTCTTTTGGTCACCAAGGAGCTAGAACATCCCAAGCTCATAGGGAGAGGAGTAGAGATAGACGAGAACTAAGCTTTGCTAACCCAATAAGAAGAGAAAGAACGAGAACAAAGATAGATAGAGTGAAAAAGATAGACATAGAAACCCAAGGAATCAAACAAATGCAAATGAATTCCCTCTAGCAAGGCATAGAGAACACACAAGGCCCTTGAGCCCTACAAAACTAGTCAAGTCTATGAAGAACTATTTCGATGGTATAGGAGACCCCTATGATCATGAAGCAAAATTTAGGTAAGTCTTGAAAGCTGAGCAAGTTGATGACTTGTTCATGCAATACAACAGTTTTGGTCTAACACTCAAGAACAATGCCCTTACATGGTCTCAACCAGTATATGAGAGGTATTTCAAGAACATAGACCAACTACTTGAAGCCTTCATCACGGAATTTTCTAAGAGTTTCATAAGGCACAACACTTCCTCATTGATCCATAGCTTTAAAGAGACACCCCAGGAAATAGTTAGACTTGTAGGGACAAGATCTAGGCAATATTTAGAGAGATACCATGTGCTAGAGTTACCCACTCCAGCCAAACAAGTGGCTTTATTTTTGGATGGATTCTTAAGTACCAAATTGAGATCTATGTGTACTTAGAGGACTCTAGATCCATAGAAGAGTGTGTATGCATGTGCATTGACATTGAGGATAATCTAGGGGAGGAATTAGAGGTTTCAAAAATCTATAAAGATTCAAATAGCTCTACTAGCCTCACTTCTAAACAATCCACATCTTTTGAGGAACTTGTATAGAAGGTAGCTCGGAAATTAGGAGTCTCTGGAAAACAGATACGTAGATTTGCCCTAGTAAGATAATGCTTTACCTATGGAGGAGACCATATCGCTAATGTGTGTCCAATTATGTCTCAACCCCAAGTGAACCCTAGCCGCCAATACTGTACCATAGAGAGGGGATACACTAACCACACTGCACAAGAATGCCCTTATAACAAGCAAGAGGTTATACAAAACTATCCATAGCGATATCCACAACAAAGGGGATATCAAAATCAATACCCTCAGCAGTATGCTACGCCTTAGCAACCCTACTAGCCTCCATATCAAGCTCAACAAAGACCTCAGCGGGTGTTAGCTTAGCAACCTCCAACTCCAACCAATGTGGTTCCAATGAAGTATAGAATAATGGAAGAAAACTTAAGTAGAGCCTTAGTGCCAGTCTCACCATTGCTTTCAAAAAGTGACCCAAATGATCATAGTTTTGACTCGACTCTTATTGATAGTCCACTGGCTTAGTATATGTAGTCACATGAGCATAATGAAACATACCATTACGAAAACCCAAGTGAATCTAGTGGGGAGCTTGAACCATCTATTTAAGAGGAGGAGGATGCCCAGTCAAGTGAACGATTAGACTTCGAGTCTAATTCCCTACAAGATGTGCCCCACTTTACAAGTCCATGGGAAGCCAAGTCTACGTGTATTAGAGCACCCACGGTCATGATAAGGAATGTAGACTCAACCATATCTAGGAACATGGAGGTAGTAAAGAATACTGACGTGTAGTGCAATCTAATTTTAAAGGAGCTACTCAAGGTTAAGCGAGAATTGTGGAAACATTTAGCCAATCTGGTGCCAGAAATAGCCAAACCACACCTCTAGGTAGGATCTCATAGAGCACTTCTAGACATACCCCTGGATAAGATAGGAGACATGAGTGAAGGCCCGAAGAAGGAAACATCTATCTTCCAATCACTCATCAAGGTTACACAACCAAGGCTATTTTGGACTCAAGCATAGGAGTTGCTATTGCTACCACTACCCTATGGAAGGGTTGGGTCAAACAAGCACTTTGGCCCACAAGAATGAAACTAAAGATGGCTGATGGTCATATAGAGAGACCTTTAGGGCTACTCAAAGGGATAAATCTCACCACCTATAGTGTAGAGTTTGAGCAGACTTTTGCCATATGTGACTTTAGCAAGAACCAGGCCTATGGGATGATTTTGGGAAGACCATTCATGGGACAATTACAAATGGTACACGACTAGGGAACCAATTCCTTGTATCTACAAGATTTTGGAGTTACAACCAAAGTTCATCTTAAAGATTACTCGCACAGAGACGTTCCCCCCATAGATTGGAATCCCATCCATAGAGCCATAGATGATGGATAGATAGATAGATAGATAGATAGATAGATAGATAGATAGATAGATAGATAGATAGATAGATAGATAGATAGATAGATAGATAGATAGATAGATAGATAGATAGATAGATAGATAGATAGATAGATAGATGGATAGATAGATAGATAGATGGATAGATAGATAGATAGATAGATAGATAGATAGATAGATAGATAGATAGATAGATAGATAGATAGATAGATAGATGGATAGATAGATAGATACATAGATAGATAGATAGATAGATAGATAGATAGATAGATGGATATATAGATATATAGATAGGTAGGTAGGTAGGTAGATAGATAGATAGATAGATAGATAGATAGATAGATAGATAGATAGATAGATAGATAGATAGATAGATAGATAGATAGATAGATAGATAGATAGATAGATAGATAGATAGATAGATAGATAGATATATAGTTTTATACGTTATTGAATATTGGAATGAAGGTTTAATTCCTTGAGGATTTCAATGTGTTTTGTATTTTGATTTAGCGGGTGAAGATCCATGAGGGTGTGAAGGCGCATGGACTTATTCAAATATTTTTGGAGGTAGAAGAATAGTTTTGGAAGATAGTTATTTTTAGAAGAAAGTATTTTTAGTTATTTTTGTAAAACAATTAATAGAGCGCTTTAGAAAGCAACGTTTTTGTAAAAATAGAAAATTAAGAATTTGTAAATAAAGAAAAACCATGCTTTTTGAAGTGTGGCCCTCATGTATCTTCTATTCAGGATGTATTATGAATTTCCTATAGATACACATGCTCTGATAGACTTGTCCATCAAAGTATGTGCAGGGAGATTGTACCCAATCTAGTGTCGTGTCTTGTCTCTTTCTATTCTCTCAGTACTTCCTGTGTGATTTTGTTGCTATATTATACTCTACATTCGTGCATCTGTAGGATCTAAGCGTCAAGAGTGGTAATAGAGCCAAGGCCTCCACAAAGGTGGTTTTCGCATTCAATTGCAATTTGTGGTGTCCTTTCCGTTGAGGATTTGGCATCCATCTCAACCATCTGGTCGAGGTTTTCATTCATCAAGTTGGTTTGTTTTAGTTTTTTAGTTAGTTGTTTTCAAATTTTGGTACTGTGCACTGTCACACTCTACCCCTTGTCACACTATCACCCTGTACCCATTGTCACACTGTAACCCCTGTCACATTGTCTTTCTGTACTCCCTATACCCCTTGTCACACTGTCACCCTGTACTCCCTCTACCCCCTTGTGCTCATTGTGCTCATTGTGCTCATTGTACTCCCTATACCCCCTATGCTCACTGTTTGAGTTTGGTTTGGTACACCTTTGGCTTACTCCAAGCATCGACTAACATAGAACTATGGCATAACTTTGGCATCTTTGGCTTCTCTGGCACTCATGGTTCTCTTGGTTCACTTTGGTTCCCCTTGGTTCTGTTGGCAGCCATTGGCTACGCGGAAACCTGTTGTAACATATGAGTGGAAATAAGGGCTTATTTATTTTCCTAGTTAGCTTAGTTATCCCACATAGTTCCTTATTTAGTATGTAGGGGATTTGAACCCACAACCTCATACTACCAAGAGATAAGTCTTATCCACTAGGCTATTCTCTCTCTTTGATATCCCATTCCTTTTAATAAACATTTAACACTATCTTACCTTATTTATCTATTTATCTATTTAATTATTTATTTATATACTTTCTTTTATTTATTTATCAAAGTATTCTTAATTAGTCATTCATTTATTACTAATAATATTATTATTAATGTTTTTAAATATTATTTATACATTATTGTTAAAATTCTTTTCCTATGCTTAGACATAGGTTTTGGATCTCTACATAAGGCCATGGGCCCTACTCAAAATATCGATGATTTTAGTTCCTCACCACTACCCGAGGTACCAATCGAGCAACAATTAGAGCTTTTGTGACATGAACTTCAACATGCCCAAATGAAGTAAAAGAACATGATGTTGCACTCCAAACAACTGCAAAGTGATGAAAATAACCTAGTTTGGGTAGTAAAGGCCATTATTACCGTCCAATAACAAGGCACACTGTCCAAGATTGGTGCCAAAAATTTCCGATTTTCACGATTCGATGAGCAAAAAGATGGCCAATTTTTTCTATCATGGCTATCTCAGTTTGATGACTTCTATTTTGATGAATCATATTCTGAAAATGAAAAAGTGAAATTTGTAATTAATTATTTAATGGATAAAGCCCAGTTATGCTAGAGTGTTTTGCACCATAGCATTGACCACCCCACCATGTGGCAAGCATTTCAAGAAAAGATCAAGGAGACCTTCCTTCCTCCTTAGTTTCACTTACATGCACGTCGATCATAGAAAACTTTTGGATGGAAAGATGGAGATACTATTTCTACCTATACTGAACGTTTTTGGAAACGATTATCACTTATCTTTTTGCTTGACATGATTCCTAAAGATACTTTACAACAGAAATATGAAGATGGTTTGGAGATAGGAATCCAAGCTAAGCTCAACACCCTACGTCCGATGACCCTCTATGAAGCTATCTCTTTTGCACATGATGCAGAGAAAGAGTATCAATCCGTCATCAAGTCCATCTGCTTACAACCAATCAAACCCACTTTTCCCTTCAAGCGTCCATTTTCTACTTTTTCTTCTTTCTTCTTAATGCACACCTACTTTTCAGCATCCACATATTTTTGAGTGCCCTCCTCAATCGAATTTCTCACCCGTACCTGATACGAATCCCTTACATCTTATCAAACCTCCAAACCTTCAAACTACGATGATGGGTGCCCAACAAAGAGGCCCCATATCACTTGATCGAATTGTGGTAAGATTGGTCATACTAAAGCTAAATGTAGCTCCCGAATGAACGAAATGAATATAGTTGGAGCTCAAGTACACAACATGGAGGTGGTTCTTGAAGACATTCAACCTGATTGGAACAAAGAAGCAGTGGAGCAGGACCTAAGTACCTTGGCTCACACAATTTCTATTTAATTTTTACTTTGCATGAAAGGTACTCTTAATGGTAAAATTGTTAATATTTTACAGCATGATGGTAGTTCACATGAATTTATTTCTCATACACTATTAAGAGACCTCCAATTAAGCCCACTTCCTTTGATGTATAAAATTAAGGTTGCATTTCAGGGAAATAGATATAATGTTACAATTGAAGTGCATAATGTTCAAATTTGTACAGGTTCTTACATGGATGAACACACATTCTTAATTGCTCCTTTGCAGTCCTATGATCTTATACTTGGTATGCATTTTCATCACCACTATAATCCATGCATTGATTATCATACACACACCATGAATTTTAAAACATGGTAATGCCTTTTGAACTCACCAATGGAGCTGCTACATTTTCACGCATGATTAATAACAATTTTCTTGAATACCAAGTTTTTGTTCTTGTTTTCTTTGATGATATACTTGTCCACAGTGAAAATGATGATGACCATGAAAAGAATTTAGCAATAGTTTTTAATTTGTTATGAAAAAACAAACTTTATGCAAATCCTAAAAAGAGTTACTTTTTCCAAAGAGAATTAGAGTATTTAGGCTATATTGTTTCAAGTCATTCATCTAGATCCAAAGAAAATTAAAGTAATTGAAGAATGACATGTACCACAATGTCTGAATGATGTACGGTCCTTTCTTGGATTAGCTAGTTTTTATAGAAAGTTTGCAAAAGGCTTTTCTTATTTAGCACTGCCACTCACATTATTATTGAAGAAAAAATTAAAAATTGTGTGGGGATTAGCACAACAAAAATCTTTTGAAAAACTCAAACATGCACTTGTTTTGCAATTACCTCATTTTACACAACCTTTCCATGTAGTTACAAATGCTAATGGCTCAGGTATAGGTGTTGTATTGATGCAAAATGATCATCCCATTGCATTTGAAAGTAGGAAATATAAACCCTCTGAAAAGAACTATAGTACATATGATAAGGAGCTTTTGGCTATCATGCATGCTTTAAAAATGTGGAAACAGTATCTCATGGGTTCAGAAGTCATAATCAAAGCTAAGCAACAAGCTATTAACCATTTATTAAATCAACCATTGATTTCAGATAGATAGATTAAATGGGCTTCATTTATGCAAAATTTTCAGCCTATGATTCAATATCAACGTGGCAAAGCTAGTGTTGTAGCTGATGCCCTTAGTCCTTTCCAATCCTCACAAACAAATATTGTTTTCATTAATAATATTTCTCATGTTCATATCCATTCATTTCATGACATGATTCCTACTTATGCATCTCACTTGTATTTTTCACAAACATGGAATGCTTTCAATAATTCTACAGCATTTAGTGAGGATCACTACACTTTTCATAATGGATTCTTGTATTTTTATCACAAGTTATGCATTACACAAGGTTTTAAAGAATTTGTTATGAAAGAGATGCATGAGAAACCATATATGAGACATAGGGGCATACAAAGTACTATTTCTACATGTAAACAATTCTTCTTTTGGCCAAATATGAAAAAGGATATTACATAGTATGTTTCCCATTGCATTGTGTGTCAACATATAAAAAGACATCATGGTAAAGCATTTCGATTGTTAATGCAACTTCCCATACCCAATGGACCATGGGAACAAATCTCTATAGATTTTATTATTGGTGTTCCTACAACTTCATCACATAATGATATGATTTGGACAATTGTTGATAGGTTTAGTAAACAAGCATATTTCATTACTTGTAAAAAGACTCTTTTTGCACCTCATCTTGTTAAGTTATGTATTAAATATATTTTTCCACATGATAGTGTCCCAAAAGTTATTTTATTAGATCGAGATGTTCGTTTCTTGTAATCACTTTTGGGTTGCATTATTTCAGAATTTAGCTTCTAAAATAGACTTTAGTTCTACCTTTCATCCTGAAAGTAATGGGCAAAGTGAAGCTACAAATAGTACTATTTTGGATCTATTACATTGTTAGTCTTTAGATAATCCAAGTAATTGGGATGAGAAACTTCCTTTACTACAATTTGCATATAATAACACAAGCTGCTTCTTTTGCACAAGATCATATTTCCATACTTCATGAGATTCATGAGCACATTAAAAAAAGTCAAGAACGTTACATGCATAATGTTAATAAGAAACGAGTAGCTAAAGAATTTGATTAAAATGATTATGTATGGTTACGAATAATTAAAATACGTCTGAAAAATATTCCACAACACCCTAAGGTCAAACTTGCACCATGTTATTATGGACCTTTCCATATTATTTAGAAAACTAATGAGATTGCTTTTAGATTAGACATACCTTCTCATTGGAATATATATAATTCTTTTCATATCAGTTTATTGAATTGTTTAAAGGAACTTTACCACTCACTCCTATTTTAGATGATCCTCCTTTGTTAGAAGAGGATGCTAAAACTTTAATTCGAGAGAAAATACTTATTATGATGTTACTACACGCACATGTAACCAATATCATAGATATTTGGTTAAATATAAAATCATTCACTTGAAGAATCTCAATGGATTCACAGAACATCACTAACTCCACATTATGATCATTTGATTTCTACTTATCATTCACAATCACATTAAATTCCAGTTTTCAATTCCATGCATGTGTTTTTACATGGAACATGCTTATGATTGTTGAGTGATGGGACATGTCACTATAGTTGGAAGGACTTGGGCCTCCTTTTACTTTTAGCCTCCTCGATTTTGGTTTCCATTAAAGGCTCAAATCTTATGTGCTCTCTATGCAAGAGTTGGAACAAGTTCAAACAATTTATTAGAATGAGTCAAGAGAAATGGGTAGCCGGTATCAGACAAAATGACTCAATCTAGTTTTTGATCACAGGCGTCAGGGGTGTGGCTTCA
>CM035415.1:26272347-26414847 GCA_020310875.1 Ceratopteris richardii
GGCGTTCCAAGCCCTAAGCGTTGGCACCTGGCAGCTCGGTCGGGCGACCCTGTGCCTATTCAGATGGTCCCCGGACTTTACTCCCGACAAATCGAAATCACTTCGGTACCCTCTTTGGGTTGAGCTCCCCAACCTCCCATACTTCTTGTACAACTTCGTGTGGGACATTGTCTCTCCTATCGGCAAGCCGTTGGCTTCACGCGAAGACATTGGTGGCCTCATCTATGAAGGTGCGAGACACTCGTTCAATGCCAGGTGGCACCCACAAATCTGCGTCGAGGCCGACCTCAGTTCGCCGCTTCCATCAACGATCAAAGTGGACATGGGCGAAGGAGAAATTTGGGAGCAGGACATCACCTACAAAAACCTCCCCAACGCGTGCTTTCGTTGTGGTCAGCAAGGTCACAGGATTAAAGATTGCCCTCTCAGGCAAAAAAACAAGCGATTTCAAGAAGCCTCCAAAATCGCTCAAGACAACTTTGGCGACTTGACCCACTCGACCAAGGAAAGGGAAAGCAAGGGCCTCCTCAATCCGCAAACTGACGCTGATGGCTTTACTGAAGTTAGAAGAAGAAGGAAAAGAAGTCCGAGGGCCAACGGCGAGAGAAACAACCTGCCAACTACCCCACACAGCAATTTGTATTGCAATCTTGGAAAGGAGATCAACGAGCTCGACTACCCAGGCGGGAAGCTACCCGAGGTTAGCAGCTACGACGAAGCCCAAGAGATCCCTGACAACAAAGAAACCCCCCAGGAGGGTTACACCACAAGCAAAGAAGATGGTTTCACCACTAGTAACGAAGACAACATGGATAGCGAAAGCTCCATCATCGGATCGACGATCCCGGAAACGGTGCCGAGTACGGGGCCCAATTCTCCCCAGCATGGTGCATCCCGCAAAGGAAAGCAGCCTATGGAGCTACCCTGGAAAAGCCCCCACAAGAACCGTTTTCTAAGTCGGGATCTGATCCCAGCGAAAAAGAAAGATGAAGCCAAGAGAAGAAAGGACAAGGCTCCCTCCCGCAAAGAGGGATCAACACAAAAATGATTGTTATCTCGTTAAATGCTAGAGGGCTTACCGACCCCTCAAGAGCGACCATCATTGGTCAATGGCTCCGCGACATTAGCTTAAACCCAGACATTATATGTATTCAAGAGATTAAAATTGACGGAGAAGACCTCCAGAAACGGCTCAGACAGGTCTCCTCGGCCCATGTGTGGATCCCGACGAAGCACCAGCGGGGGTCCGGAGGGACGGCTATCGGGGTTAAACAGCTCTGGCTTGAAAAGCTTGAGAACACCATTGAAGATGTAAGTCACCGTTGGATTGCGGTTTCTTTTGGTGCTCCTCTTTGTGTTACTATGGTTTCTTTGTACGCCCCTAACGGGGATTTGGAGAGACTGAACACTTGGGCTTCATTAGACTCGCTTCCCCATAACGCGTTTATATGTGGAGACTTCAACATGGTGGAGGATCCTATGGACAGATGGATGGGCAAGGGCAGGGTCATCGACAATCGGGAGAAAGAAACGTGGGACTTGACCAAACTCCACTTGGATCTGGTTGAGTTCAAAGACTCGAATGGCTTTTCTTGGTCGAATCTCCAAGCGGGCGAGGACCTGAGGAAAGCTAGACTCGATAGATGCTACATCTCTCAGAGGTTTACTCAACAGTGGGGCCACCCTACCATCACGCAACACACTGACCTCACTATCTCTGATCACTACCCGATCGTTATCACTTTTCAACCTTCCAACAAAATCCGCAAAGCTCCGTGGTTCCATGCCAACGCTTCCACCTTCTCTCTCCCTTCTGTCCACCAAGAAATTGCCGATGTGTGGAAAGTGGCGTTCGCCTCTGGCTTGGCCCCTGCCAAGTGCTGGAGAAGTGCGGTCGACAAGTCGCGTAAGATCATGATCAGAACTAAGAAGATGCTCGAGACTGCGAGGCGGGCTCGTAGGGAGGCTCTTTACCACAGACTCTGGCGGCTCGAGGAGGAAGTGAACAAAGGGAAACAACAAGCACAGAAAGGCCTCAGAAAAATCAGAGCAGTGTTGAGATACGAGGAAGAAATACAAAGGAAAAACTTGCAAATCTTCTTCAAAGAGTGGTGGGCTGGCAAAGCTGACAAACCCACCAAAGAGATGTGTAGTATCCTTAAAAGGAAACACAACAGAGAGTCGATCCCCCTACTGCTTGACCCTCATGGCAATGTATGTAATTCGGAAGAAGATAATTTTGGCATCATCGAGGGGCACTTCACGAGACTCCTGGGAACCTCGAACCCCCTTTCCCTCCATAGAAGGGACTGTATGGCTGCCATTTCTAGGGTCTCCCCCCGGAGGATACCAACCAACCTCCACTCCCTGCTTCATGCCCCTATCTCGGAATCAGAAATCATTGAGGTCATTGATGCCCTCCCCCTAGGTAAAAGCCCGGGACCCGACGGACTCACTAACGAGTTCTTTAAATCCTTCAAGCTGGTGGTTGCCACCCCTCTCCGGATGGTTTGGCAAGAAGCGCTAAAATTTGGTGCTCTTCCTTCTTGTCTAAATAATGGAATTATCAAGTTGGTACACAAGAAGGGGGAAAAGAACAGAATCGAGAACTGGCGGCCTATTACGATGCTCCAAACAGGATACAAGATCATCGCCAAAGTCATTGCCAACAGACTTTCGTGCCACCTGAGATCTTGGCTTAGTGAGGACCAAAAAGGTTTCATCAAAGGCAGGTCTATCCTGGAAACCATTATGGATATTTGGGAAGGTATTCAATTCGCAAATGAATCCAATCAAGATGTGGTTTTCCTCAAAATCGACTTTGACAAAGCCTACGACAGGCTAGAATGGGACTATATTCTGCAGTCGCTCCAAGATCTCGGGCTCAGTCAGAAATTCACCAAGATGATCGCGACCCTTCTCGGAAACGCAACGACCCAAATCAACGTCAACGGCAAACTTTCGAAGGCAATCCATCTTAGAAGATCGATTAGACAAGGGTGCCCTCTGGCCCCCCTTCTTTTTGCCATCGCCACTGAGGGGTTGAGCAGACTTGTGGCTCATCATGTGGAGGCTGGCAATATCAAAGGCCTCCGGCTGCCTCACGACCACAATCAAATCATCATGAGACTGTTTGCTGATGATATGAACGCGTTCGTCCACAATGATAATACCAGCCTGGAGACTTTCTGGAGGTGTCTTGCTACCTTTTGTGATGCCTCTGGATCTAAAATCAACCACTCCAAGACCGCCTTTAGGGCTATCGTGGGACAGCATCCTGACCTTCTCATTGATCATGGCTGTCAAATCATTCCGCAGGGCCAAATCTTTCGGCTTCTAGGAATCCCCCTGGGGTTTGGCGTCTCCATGGAGCAGCGATGGAACTGGGTATTGGCTAAACTCGAAAACAAGCTCAACTATTGGAGAGGTATGCAAATCAATCTCGCTGGGCGAGCGATGGTTATCAACACGTTCCTCCTCTCTTCTACAATCTATTTCCTTTCTTGTTGGAGACCGAACGAGCAAGGCCTGTCCAAACTAAATAGCATTTGTAGAAATTTCCTTTGGACGGGCGACCATAACAGAAGGGGGGTGCCCAAAATCAAATGGGCCATCTGCACCAGCGACAGAGACTGCGGGGGGCTTGGTATCTTGGACATTGGGTGTATGGCTAACAAACTGGCGGCCAAATGGATGATTAGGGCTTGGTGCAATAGGGAGGCCTCGTGGGCCAAGCTGATCTTCAGAAACAAGAATGAGTTGGCCCTCACGGGGCTCCCGAACTGGAAGAATCTTGACATCATGACCCTGCTTTTCTCCCCGATCCCCGTCTTCCCGAAAGGCTCCAATCTCGTGTGTTCCCTTTGGAAGGGCTGGAATAAAGTCAAAAGCTTCACAAGAGTTAGTGAGGACTGGAAGTGGGCGGCCGGAATCAGACAAAACGACTCTATCTGGTTTCCGATTCACGGCATCCGGAGTGTGGAGTCGTGGAACATCCAAAATGCCAAGAAGCTATGGAACAAAGGATTCAAAAAATGGAAACACCTCTGGAAACATGACACCAACAACTGGATCAACTTCGAGGATATTGACCCTCGCATAAACATCTCCTACGCAGAATGGAACACCTTGCAAAGTAGATGCCTCGCTTGGGATCGCCACAAGACGCGCCTTCTCATGGGACACGATTCACCGAACTCGATTGGTCTCAAATGGCACAACGGAAATAGCCTTCTCAAAATCCCGAACATCAAAGAAACGGCCGACCTCCAGTTCAGCCTCAACAAGAAGTGGTGCCTGTCTTGGACGCGGCTTCGGTGGGACATGAAATTCATGAGTATCTGGCACCCCCTTATTGAGATTAAGAAGTCTGTTCTCTTATGGCAAATTCTTCATCGAGGAATTTGGACCAACCACAAGGCTAACAAACTTTGTGGGATCCCTCCTTGGTGCAAACGCTGTCACCGTGCTATCGAAGACGTCCCACACATCTTCCTTACTTGCCCCAACTCCTACAGAATCTGGCAGACGGTTGGAATGAAAATCAGACTTCAAAAACAGCTTAATTGGAAACAAGTCCTTTTGGGAGAAGCGATCGGCTGCTCTGCGACACTCTGGAACGCCATCAGAGGGGAAGTCCTGTGGAAAATTTGGCGGGAGAGGTGTGCTCTCAACTTCGGCGACTCCCCCAGGGAGTGGTCGATTGAGAAATCACTCTTCCTCTTGGGCAAAAGGATTGTCAACAGCAAGAAGTCCCCCCCCTTCAGACACCATCAAGTTCTCCAGCTGAACAACAACAAGCTTAAACCCAAGTGGGCCCCGCACGAGGGCGACGAGAGGGTGATTAACCTTCTCTGTAATGCAACCTAGGATTCAATCAAGCTTCCCCTGCTTTGTGGGATTTGGGGGGTCCCGTGGGCACTAGTCCCCTTCTATTGTACCTTTGTTTCTTAATTTAATTCAAGTCCGGGAGAGTAGGCTATTGCCGAACTTCCTTTACATTGAAAAAAATAAAGAAAAAAACCCGACTACTTATGGGACAGGATTCTCCAAACCCAAAGGGCCTTAAATGATATAATGGTAATCGCCTTTCCAAGCTTCTTGAGGTCGAAGTTTGCAATGACATTCACCTTAGTCTCAACAAGAAATGTTGCCTCAACTGGACGCGACTTTGATGTGATATGAAATTTATGTCTATCTCGCACCCTCGAATTTAAAACAAAAAGTCGGTTCTCCTATGGCAAATCCTACACCGTGGAATATGAACCAATGCAAAAGCAAACAAGATCTGTGGGGTTCCACCCTGGTGCAAGCGATGTTGCCGTAGCAAAGAGGATATTGGTCACTTGTTCTTTGCTTGCCCTAAATCCCTTCAGTTATGGAGGGTCCTTGGTCATTCTTTGGGACTCCAAGAACAAATCCATTGGAAGCAAGCCCTCATTGGTGAAGCGATCGGTTGCTCTGCAGCATTGTGGAATGCGATTAGGGGAGAGATCCTTTGGAAGAGTTGGCGAGAAAGATGTGCTAAAAACTTTGGCAATACCCACAAGGAGTGGTCGATCGAGAAGTCCCTTTTCCTTCTCGACAGAAGAATTGCTAATTGTAAGAAACCCCCCCCCCCCTTCAGACATCACAAAGAGCTACAGTATGTCAACAATAAGCTTAAAACCAAGTAGGCTCCACATGATGGGGATGCGAGGTTTATCAACCTCCTCTATAACTCCATGTAAGCCTTGCAAGGCCTACCACAAAGGCTATGGTAGATCATCGGAATGAAAATTAGTCTTCAGAAATATATCAGTTTGAAGCCAGCTCTGCTAGGAGAAGCGAGGGATCGCTCTATGACTCTCACGAACGCTTCAAACTCTGGTCAATTGAGTTTTCATTATTCCTCCTTGGCAAAAGGATCGCTAATTGTAAGAAACCCCCCCCCCCTTTTTTTTTTCTTAAGAGTCATCAAGTACTTCTTTGACCAAGAACACACTGTACCCATGTGGGCCCCGCATGTGGGGATGAGCGGACGATTAACCTTTTTCTTGTAAAGCCATCTTTGTAAAAGCTTTTCTCCCTCTGTGGGATTCGAGGGATCCCATGGGCACTAGTCCTCTTCTTTTGTATTTTTCCTTTATTTATTTCAAATCTGGGAGAGTAGGCTAACGCCAAACTTCCTTTATTTAAAAAAAAAGAAAAATAATAAAGAAGGAAAGTTGAAATGAATCATATTATGTTACCACTCGCAACGTCACTTCATGTTTGCCTGCATCATATTTTTTGAGACATGAGGATAAGGATGTTGCTTTCCTCACCGATATTTTCGTGCACCATATTTTTCCTCAGCCATATTTGAGACATGAGGATAAGGATGTCGCTTTCCTCACCGATATTTTCTTGTGACGTTCCAACAACTTGCGATTCTTCCACGTCTATTAGCCTGATCACTTGCGGACCATAGAGCGCACATTCTAGCTGTTGTTCCCAGACTTCCAACATCCAACAAGCTCATTGACCAACCAACATCCCCAATGAAGGTTTTTGTGCGTGTGTATATGTGTGTGTGTGTAGGTTCACATGAAAGAATCTGAAAATATCCTTTCTCTTAAGTCATGCTCCATCATTTAGATCATCTATGTATTTTTCCTATAACGCCATAGATTTCAAGCATTAAAGAAATGGTAGGAAACGGAGCATCACTTTGCCATTTATGTCCAAGCCTTTGTAATGGAATGTGGTTATTGCAGATTCGACCCTTCTAGTGATTGAATCTTTAGCTCCACTTGGTAATTTCAATGACGATGGAGATACTACACATAGAGAGTAAAACCTATTCGAAAACTCATAAAACATCTTTCGTATGAAGACATGATTTTGAAATGAAAAGCCCTCATATAGATCACATGATTGAACTTCCTCTATAAAAAGAACGATGTTTGCTTCTAGATAATGAACTAGTCTCCAAAGCTTTTGCCCTTACTTTTTCGCGAAGTCTACTAGCATGACATAATTTACACATACAATCTCAAAATGATCGCTATTGATACTATAACTTTAGAATCACGTAGATTCATAAACTGAACTTGCAATTCGTGAAATGCTTGTAGCCATAACTAATATACATGATAGGGGAGAGAAGTGTGACTACTAAGGAACAAGCTAAGTTCTTCGGATTCTAGGAAATATATATATATATATATATATATATATATATATATATATATATATATATATATATATATATATATATATATATATATATATATATATATATATATATATATATATATATATATACACGAAAAAAGAGACACAATCTAATGGTGAACGAAATGAACATAGAAGGAGATAAACATCGCTATTCCACATGAATCCAACTCTCAAAGGCCCATAGGAAACTCCAACATCGACTTTATGTATATCACTTTGAGCACTTAAAATATTTTACTTAATGAACAATATGATTATTTTTTCGTCATTATGCTAATATAATGGTTACGTGATCGTGCACATTTCTACATTCCAAATACATATGTCTCTTTGAATCTTTCCTTGCAAGAAGAAAGGTTAGGGACAACATAGCCTCAAGGGGTGGATCACTCTGAAATAAACCTCGAGGGGGAGACCAAGAGAATGGCTATGGTGTCTAATTTAAGGGATGAATAGTCAGATGGGATACAAAAGATGCAAAATGCATCTTCATGTTAAATATTGAGAAACAATTTATGAGATTCTAGTCCCTCAAATATATAGTATATTGGGATGGAGAATTATGAAAGTTAATTATTGAGCATTTTATTACATTGATAAGGAACTGGGTGATTCACGGCTCTGAAAGTTGAAGTAGATGGTATCAAACGACTAGTTTCTCTCTGGTTTGCATAGTTGGCAGAAAATTTTTTTACGTATTGCTACTTCTAGAAGTGTATTGGCTTTCATCTCGATTTTGGACAATCAAACAACATCCAATCGCTCACATCATGGGAGCACCAAGTAGTCAGGATTGTCTAAGGTAGGTCTCGATGCGACTATGGGTGAGCGCTCGTGTCGATTGGCCAAGTGATAGTGGTCATCACGATTGTCAGAGGGATAGCTAATCGCGATTGTCAAGAGTCACATACATCATCAAGATGGATCCTTTCTCATCATGACAGGTGGGCTTTGCTCAGGGCCACTATCGATTTACTTCCACTCTCAACATTCATGCAAGTGTTTCGCTATTTTTGGGACATCACGACAGGATCTTCACACAAGTGTCTATTTTGTTGACATATTTAGGTAGTGATGTGTGTGAACACACTAGTACCACCGGGGCACTTTTTTCCCTCTTGAGGAGCTTCTTCCCTCAGCATTCATATAGGCATATAGCCCTAACGGGTTACTTGTCTTTGTACATTCTAGTGGTAATACATTCAGTATTGTGTCTTATGCTCCAAGTTTCATCTTATTCCTTGTGATATTTCTGTGCTTCTGCAGACATCAAACTCCAACAATTAGCATCAGAGCAGGTCATACCTTCATCAAGAGCATCATCAACACCTCTCCGGTTCAAGTCTCAGAAGTGCATGAAATTTAGTGAGCATACTCAGGGTGATTCAAAGATCAAAACAGCTTCGATATGTGGTGTTGAAATCTAGACTACATCTACACTTGTTGTTAGGATTCTATAAGTTTTCTCCTAAACTTAGAGTCATCATGAAAATTTTCAAGCAGCCCTATTTTCTTGCCATACCAATGAGCAACAAAATTGAACACTTGACTTTCGAAGAGCCTACTTTTCCTAATCAAGGCTCCTAATTTATGATACTTAAGTATTACATTTCCGAAAAACAAACTAGCTGCTTGAGTTGTTTCGTAGCCTAGAGCCTTGCCGCTACCTAGTTTGCAATTTTTCCTAGCTACCTAAGTTGAGTTAGAAAAGGAGGTAACAAAAGTATAAGTATTCAAATACATAATGAAGAATCCTGCATATGCAAATGCATTTTCTTGCATGCAAATGCATGTGAGTGCATGCATGTGTTGGCATTCTCCTTTCATGCACCAAACTTAAATCAAGCGATTCTTGAGGTTGATAATGCATGTTCCCAATCATCCATGCATAAACATTCTACTTGCTAGCTGTTTAAAAAGATATAAACCTTCATGTGCATAAACTTGAGCATCAACTATCTTTTTTCAAGTAGGAAGAAAACATGTGTGCATGAAAATATTCTTTGAAAAAGAGAAAGGCACCAACATTCTTTCCTAAATGCATTCCTATGTTTGATAGATGTTTGCATACTTCGATGCTCTCCTATTTTGCTTTCATTAAATTGCATACAAAGCTTTCAAAATTGAAGATTCCTTCCCTACATCAATGATAATAGCAATGCATTCTATATGAAAGCATAGAGCAAAGCAAATATTGAAATGAAAACATCAACTTGTAAAGTAGTTAGCTCCTGATAGAGCTACATCGCTCCATTGATTCTCAGGAAGAGCCATCCTCCATCCATGCGAGAAACAGTGTACTCCTTCTGGAAGACCATTGCTTCCTCTTGGCCTCTTCTTTGAAGAAATGAAGCATTCCCTTGATTATGATTTTCTTAGCCCATCCTTTGCCTTTGGATGATGTGTGAATGATGAATGATGCTTCACTTTGCCCTTCTTACTTTGACTTATGTACTCTCAATGTATCCAAATCGTGATCTAAGTAAAACACTTCAAATCGGGTATGAACTCGGTGTCAAGAAGATCTATAAAAGAGCTCCAAAATTAGATTCTAAGGGTCGTTGGTGTGAGTGCATGAGAGGAAATCTATCAATCCCACATACAGATAGACATTTCAATATATGTACTTCTTTTGGCATGTAGGGAAGAATTATCCATCGTTCCTTGCTCCGATGTTACTTCTCTTTGAACCTTCCTTAAGACTTGTGAGCCAATTTCCGTGATTGATATTACTTATCATCCGATGATGAGATTGGATAGCTCCACCACCTGTGACATCATGAAACGTATGGGCGAGATATGCTCTGTATAGGAGCGTTTCCTTTTACTTATCCTGAATCACTTTTGAGCTGGGATATAGCATCGTGGACAGAAGATCGTCCCCAATAATAGATGTCATGGGTTCCATTCCCGCATCCAAAAATTTTAGAACTCTAAGAATATCGGTTTTCCATACGCAATGTGAAATTTGTGTATGTAATTTGATACGCCATTCATCACCAGCCGTCGGCCTTCTTGGATAGGGCGAGATGCTCTTTCTTGATGAATTCCTCCCATCACCTCCCACCCTTACACATCAGTGCGAGCTTATCTTGTCTATCTTTTTCTGATCAAGATCAACTCGTGAGAACAAAAGATTAAGACATGCACATTCATTTGAGCGGAGCTTGAATGACGGAAATAGACATACAATCATGAGGATAAACAAGCGACAGAGATGAAGTTAATCTTCATAGAACAGAATAACTTGCAAGCTCTCCATAGAATCTTGAAGAAGATGATGAGCCTAGCAAGGTCACCATGAAAGCTTGCCTGGGGCTCTCATACCAATGCAAGAAACTAAGAAGTATGACCACCACATGCTAGAGAGATGACTCTTCTCCCAACCTTATGTCTGTATATATAGCTACTCGAATCAACGAGGACCTCAAATGTAACTAGAGTGCACACGTGCATGTGCGATCTCCTCCACTCCTTTCATATCTTCCACTAAAGTCCAGTAGTGGTTGGTGTAGCTTCCACTAGAGTCCAGTAGTGGTTGGTGTACTGGCCACTCGAGTTAAGTCTCACTAGATGCAAGTTAACTCACCTTAACTTGAGTTAGAAGAGGAACAACTAGAGTTACTTGGGCAAAAGACTCTCCCCATGCTCCCCATAGGGGTTGAACCCTAGACCTCCTCCTTCACAACCTTGAGACTTAACTACTAGGCTAAGTGGTTTACTTCTTTTAGAGACCACATGAACTTATTCTTAAGTCTAGTCTTGAGATCTATGGCCATACACATGAGTGACCAAGGAGTATTCGATTCGAGATCTGTCTGAACAGGTGGGACCCTTAGATCATATAATTATTTTATTACACTCATTCTCCCTTCTTCTCTTCCCCCTTCCTAAGTGGATAGTATCATTGTGCATGGCTAGGAGATATGCACTCAAAACACAAGTTTTCCCTCTTGGCCCTCCCATACCATTCCATAGATAAATTAGGCCCTTTTGATCTTTGTTTTTTAATACGGATTTTCTTTTCCCCCATAAACACTCTGTTCTATAACTTGGTTATACTAAGAGGTGTGAGGGGTTGATCCATCTCCACAAGAGTACATTGAGGATTGTTATGGTCCTCATAAATCTGAGTGTACTTCATCACCTCCTCAAAAGACTTAGGTGTATTTCTTCTTGAGAAACTCCCTGTTTTCTACCTCATGGGCTCTCTTACTGAGACAATGATTATGATTAAGGTAGCTACAACTAGGAAAATGTGTATGGAGATCTTATTGTAGAATGATCCTCCTAGCCATGCATCCAAGACTATAGAATAACACCTCCCATGAAATTCATGGTGGCTTCTCACATAAATTCCACTTGGCACTCATGTGAGAGCACATATAATACTCTCGTTAGGGAGGGTTCTCACCTCCTTTACTCTAGGCTCTCATATAACACCAAACGTTGGTTATATTAATAGTTAGAGTAGAAGAATTGCGTTTGCATCATGCCAACATTTAAAATATAATAACACAAATCAAACTCACTCATATGCCATGAATGAACTAGCAAAAATTTATTAAGGAGAACCATCAAGCCTTCATCATGAAGCAGGACCATCAAGCCTTCATCATTATGTGAATGAACAAACTATGAGAAATGTAAGAAAAGGTTCCTTTGGAGCCATATTATTGGCACCTTGACATGATAAGGTCTTGTATGATGGACATGACTTACGAAATAAAAAACCGAACTGCAAAAGATAACAACTCATTGATCTCCATATTACTATTAGGATTTCGAGTACATTCACTAGGGAGTAAACACCCATCGCTATATCCAGATTTAATGTTACATACAACCTCCAGCCCATTGAAAACTTACTTTTGTAGGGTATATCCTATCCTGCACGAGAGTACCACAATGGAGATGCATTTGTAGATAAAATAAAATCCTAAGAGGACCTACAAGTATCTTTGATCTTCAAATCCTACTTGATGTGTAATTAATAAAGTCACGTTTAAGTATTGGATCACTGAACTCATTGTTATCTGCATAAAAATTCTTGTAAAATTCCCTTTGTTGGATTGTAATTCAGTATATAACGAGCACATTCACAATTGGTTATTAATGGATTCCTTTGTCTTGGATTTTCTAGCTAGACTCAAACTCACGACACTCTAGATCTAATCGAGATTATGGTAAGAACACGCTTTTGCTCATCACTAGTATTCTATGTGGCCCTCACTCACCCCTTTACTAGGTTTCCCTGTTTCATTTTCATGAAAAAAAAAACGGTTTTATTGGGGGGCATTGGGTGTTCTCAGGTTTTTGTATTTATCTTTGATCTGTAGGCTTTAAAAGCTTATGATGTTCATGAACATCTGGTCTTGATGAATCAATGGATCTCTATGGAATGTTTCTTGCTTTTCTTTCAAATAACCCGCCGTGAAGTGTCACTCTCTTTTCTCCGTTTTTCTTGTTCTATGTTTGTCGTTTTATAAGGCCTACTAGAAGCTCATTTATAGGGAGTCCTTGACCTCTGAATTTTTGTAAATCTATTTACTGCATTCTACAGATTCTTTTTTTAGAGCTGGCCTCTAGTGCTTCGGGGGAGAGTTCCCGATATGCTAAAAGATGAGAATAGATTTGATAGCATATAGTGCATAATAAATGTTTAGTCGTTAACCTAAACAAGGATCTTCCCTCCAAAATAAAACTTGATATAGGTACCCCTCGAATACGATTCCGTCTATACAAATTTACGAGATGCTTGTTTTCGTTGTAGCATGCATGGACATAGGATTGAAGAGTGTAGGTTAAGATAGATTTCGGCTACATTAAGTGAAAAATCTAAAACATGTCGACAATGCAAAAGAAAGATAACATAGCCTAAAGAAATGTACCTTTTGAGCATAAAGATCCTTCACTAATAGAGAAATTCAAAGAAACCCATTGGCCATCGGTAACTCAGAATGGTTCTTTAAAGTTGGTCATGAAAGTAGAAGAATTAGCAAAGCGGGGAATAACACGTCCCTCTCATTTCGTCCAAGAAGCCAATGATTTCTATAATTTGGAGAAGGAGATCAGTCTCATGAATTATTCTTGAGGAGGAAATCACGTTTTGACTTTACAAAATTGCATGACTAATCCAAAAGATTATTTCACTAGTTAAAAAGAAAATATAGAAGGATACACCATTAGCAAAGAGGATAAATTCCCCTCGAGAAAACAAGATATTCCTAATAGAAAAAGTTCAATGATTGGATCTACAATTCCCAAAGTGGTTCTCGATTGGTTTCCTAAGAAGGCTAGCCATAAGGGGAAAACCCTAATCAAAAGCATCCATTGGAAGAGGAAGCTAAAAAGTAGGCAAGAAGAGAAAAAATATAAAAAGAGGGACAAGAACCCATCCCTCAATGGTCAAAGATGTCGAAATGTTAGTCATTGCATTTAGTGTACCCCCTCCAGTCAATCCCTATGGAGCCATTGCAATTGAACAATGCCTTTCATATAAAAGCATCAACCTAGACATCATCTATCTTCAAGAGATTAAAATCAGCAAGCTTGACCTTACCAAGCATCTTATAAGTTAGATCTCTTCTTCCCATGTGTGGTTTATTTACATCACACTAGCAAGACACCACTCGTGTAGCTACTAGTGTCAAGTAGCGACACACACCATATTGGTTTTGTCACATCGCACTGGCAAGACATTGGAGGTGTAGCTACTAGTTTCAAGTAGTCACACACACACATTACCTTCTTGAGAGATGGGATAATTCATGCCTCCTTTTGTGCCCCGTGCACTTCACCATTGCCTCGGTCTACATGTCCAATCTCAACACAAACATAAAATTTACTTGTCAAATATTAGAAACTCTTCCGCCAAATCTGATTGGTTGAAGCTTAGTCGGATAGATGGGAACAAATAAGAGTTGTTATGCATAGTCTTGAGAAGGGTATTTGGGACTCGATGAAGCTTCCTTGTGATATTGTGGAGGTGAAAGACAAAAGTAGCTTCTCTTGGTCAAAACTCCAAGATGGATCCAATCCTTAGAAAGGTGGCATAGATAGGAGCTATGTGTCATAAAATATCATAGAAAATCTGGCCCCCCTGGCTCATGGAGTGTGGACTTGGGTTTTTTTTTACCACTATCCCATGTTTCTCACCTTCAAAAACATGGCTCATTATAGAAAAGCTCTTTGGCTCCACATCAAGCCTATGACTATCTCCCTTCCTTCGGCTTGGCAAGTCTCTAAAGCCTTCCAAGATTAAAACCAAAAGAGTAGCAGAAAATATGGTAACTCTTCGATTTTCCCCTGTCACCGACCCAAAAATTTTAGAAGTGATTGAATTCCTATAAAATGCTCAAAACTCCGGTTTGGATGGTCTCACCAATGAGTTGTTCAAGTATTTCAAGCATGTGTTGGTGACTCCTCTACATATAGTCTAATAAGAATCCGCGCACTGGCACATTACCTAATTGTTTCCACAAAGGTGTGATTAAAATAATTCACAAAAAGGACTGTAAAAAAGAATGAAAATTGGATTTCTATTATAATGCTACCAAAGTGATTTAAGAATTTTTCTAAGACTATCGCTAATTGCATTGCTTGTTACCTATGCTCTTGGATTGATGGGGAACAAAAGGATTTTATTCATGGTAGTCCATCCTTGAAGCTATCACCAACGTTTGGGAAGGTCTTGCTTATGTCTTCTCGAATCCTTAAAAGACCTTGGATGTGGCTCTAAGTTCATCAAGATGATCTCAAAACCAATAGGTAATGCCTATGAGCATATCAATGTCAATACCAAATTCTCCCAATCACTTAGATTAAAACAATGAATCAAACAAGCTTTCCCCATGGTTGCATTTTTGTTCATTATTGCAGGTGATGGCCTTGGTGGCTTGGCCAACCATCAAGCTCCTATTAGAAAAATTTGTGGGCTTGTTTTGCCTTATATGCAACATCACATAAGCATGAAAATGTTTGCTAATGACACCAATACCTTCATTTATAATGATCCCTACAATGCTATGTCCTTTTAGCAATGTCTAACTACCTTATCCTTGGCTTCAGGATTGAAAAAAAAAACACTTGAAACTACCTTCAAGGCGATTTTGAGGCTCCAAACACAATTTCTTATGGACCAAGGTTGTGAACAGATTTTGAGTGATCAAATGTTTTGTCTCTTGCATATTGGTTTTAGCTTTAATGCTCTTATAAACTAGAGGTGGGATTGGGTTCTAGTTACAATGTTGGTAAAGAAATTGGGTTACTAGAAAGGCATGCAATAATAAATGATGGCTCATGTTGTGGTGATCAACTCATTCCTTATGACCTTGACTAGCTATTTTCTATTGAGCTAGACATGGAAAGAAAATGATCAGGCTAAGTCCAAAAGACTTTGACAAATTATTTTATGGATGGGGAACCCCAATAAAAGGGGCATGTCTAGAATCTAATGGAAATTTTTCGCAAGTAAAAAAGTTTTAGGAGGCCTGACGGTTATGGATATTGAAGCATTGGTCGATATAAGGACCAAATGGGTGATAAAACCTTGGAGTAATATTATTCCCTCCTATGCCAAAATAATCTTTAGGGAAAACTAGTAAATCACTTTAGTTGTTGTGCGTTGGTGGAAGGGACACCACTCACTCACTTTGTTGTTTTCCCCTTTCACGGCTACTCCCAAAGGTTTTGTTGGTTTATTCATCTTGGAAAAGCTAAAAAACAAAGAAAAGAAAACTCACCTCAAGATCAATGAAGAATGGAAGTGGCCTTTTGGCATTACGAAAAACTTTTCAATTTGATTTCCGATCAAGGGTAACAGTGACATTAACTATAATCACCTCCAAAGAGTGAAAAAGCTGATTTCTCTTGTGGAAGTATCCTTTGAATCAAGATAAAAGAAAATGGACCAGATTCAAGAACAGAAACCCAAATTGGAGAGTGGACTATGAAGATTCTTTCTTACTAAGAAACAAAATGTTTTCTTGGGATAGCCAAAAGTCTTGCCCCCTCACTGGCCATGTTTCACCACTCCATCAATAGAACATCTGCCCCATTGTACTAATAGTGACGATTGAATCTCTAAGGAAAAGAAAACTTCTTCAAATCATCAATCCAAGGATGAGTTGACTTGATTGTTGCTTAAATACTAATGCAATGGGACACAAAACAATGATTTACACAACATATAAGCCAAACTTGACATGAAATCATCAAACATATGAAAAATATGAAGTTAGTAAAAAGACAACTTTTCACGTATTGATGGTTGGAAACCTCAAATGCACATAAATCCATGGATATAGCACACAATTCAGTGATTCAAGTGCTTATTCCATGCCATTTTTATGTAGAAAATATGATATTAAGAGTTACTTATCATAAGTAAAAACCAATGAAGTAGACACTTTGAAACATTCAACTTTCTCCAAGCCACGAAAAGATCTTCAAAGTGACTTATAAACTCACTCATCAGTGATCCACATACAACTCTAAACTCAATCTTGACATGAATAATCAATGAAAAAAGAAACACTAAAAGTCACACAAGACATCACACAAAGGCATCATAGGGAAGAAGAAGATGATAGCCAAAGGAGGAGCTCTCTACTCTTAAATAATAAAGTATACAAATGACAGTGTGTCCCCTAATTCCTCTTTACATTGATAGATATACTACTTCCAAAATGATCTAATTTTCTAGACTTCCAAAGTACCATCTTTGAATAGCTAAGGGCTTTCTAACTTTAAACATAGCTCTACAATAACTGAAGCAAGGCTCTTTCTGGGTTTTACCAAATTTAGAGCTTTCTAAGTGTAGTTTTTAGGCTATTTACAAAGAAAAAGTATCTATATACAAGTATTGGTGAGTATCTTACTTCAACATCCTTCCCCACCTAATCCTTTTGAGGTCTTCATCAAATTTGCACAAGCTTTGGCTATTGTTTTTATTGTTTTTTTTCTAGTGTACACCTCTCGGAGTTTTAAATACTTCTATCTTTCCTCAGAGTTGATGTCATTGATGATCTCAATCATTGCTTTTCACTAATTCACTAATGCTTATGGAGCATCAACTATATTTCTTCTTGAATATTCTAAGAAGATATTATCGTATGCTATTATCCTTGTCTTAGGATCGAGAGAAACTCTGCCAAAAATCTATGACTCTTGTACAAAAATGCTTGTAGTAAAATTATCCTCAAATGTCACAAGATATATGCTTTACATAAATATGACTTGCATGAAATAAGCAATTAGACACTGCCTTGGAGCTTCACTCATATAAAAAAAACAATGTATCTCTCATAGAATGAAATCCCAAAAATTACATGGTTCTTATATTCACCTCTAAGAAGCTCTCTCAGCATGCTTTAATGATTTTGAAAATTTTGATGCCTATTGTTATGGCGTAGTCATGTACATCGTGCATGTGATTTATGAAAGTATCACATAAATTTAGCATGTATGATTTGGTTGGCCATCCTCCCCTTGGTGGGCGATACTCTTAAGGTTGGAATTGAGAACCTCATCGGAAGTATAGCATTTTGGCCATACACTATGTTGAGTGGTGTTGTTCCAATGCAAGTTCTATAATAAAATATGTAAGGCAAAAGAGCATGACCTTAACTAAAAGCTTTCTTAACAAATCAGGATTTCTTGTATAAGGTTTCCCAATTTGAAATGCATAGAGAATGCATTATTTATTTTATTGCATGCAAAGAAATGCCTCTCTATAGATTAATCAAAATTCCGCTCGATAGGCCTTTGAGAGTGGCCAAAAAGAGGGCCATGAAAGCATCATCCTCTCCCTTGGAAATCTCTTCTTTTGCAACAATCTCTGAGTGATCAACTTGATGAACTGTAGGTGCACCTTCTAGAACATGGGAAGTTGGCCTTGAATCTATACAAGAGGGATGACAAATATTCTTGAGCCTTTAAAGATTCAAATGTAGGATACTAAAATGATCATCCAAAAGTAGTACTAGAATTCCCTCTTTTATAAATTCTTATTTAGTGTTTAGATGGTACTAAAGGAGTTCTCATCTTGTAGTAGACTACCCTATGAAACCAACTATTTTTGGGGGCTAGATCCTAATCTCTTGCACAACTCTTGAAAACATCAAAGCTCTAGGTGACGCCACAACTAAAAGAGACAATATGAGAGAACTCTTCGATTCACCTCCCAACCACATAAATATATAGCTAGCATAATAGACCAACCAATACCATTTATCCAACATATACATAAGAGCACTACCAATGACTATATCAAAGGAATCCACAAAGGCATGAAAAGGGAGATCCCACTTTGGTGCCTCGAGGATAGAGACTTGTGTCAAGAGTTTTTAAGGCATAAGAAACTAGTTTGACATTCATCCAACCATTTGAACTCATGTAGGGCCACCATGGTTAAGTGGGTAAGCAAAATAGTAAGGTGTGCAAGCCATCCGAGGTGGTGGCCATGCCAACAGATTAGCCCCAAAAAACAAAGAACATTTTTTGATGATCTCATTAGTGGAGCTCCTAGCACAGAGTTAACCTTGTGAGGATCCACTTGAATACCATGATGAGAGATAATATGACTAAGTAGCTTTTCAGAGGAAATGGAAAAAATGGACTTAGCTAGAATAAAACACAACCCGTACTCTTGACATTCAAGAAAATAGAGTCAAAGATGGTGCAAGTCTTCATGTGCATATAGCTTGTAAGGTATGGGGAGAAAATATCCTTCATACACCATTGGAGAGTAGTGAGGGCATTCCATAATCCAAACCACAGCACTCTACATGCATAGACACCCCAACTCACGATGAAGGCAGTCTCGGGGACATCTTGATAGGTCATACACACTTCATTTTACCCATTATAGTCATCTAAGAAAGAATCTGTTTTGCAACAAGTGAGATCATCCAACATAATATCCAAAAGTGAAAAGGATCTAGGATAGTGGGAGCATTGATCTTATGATAATAAACACAATTAAGTAATTGTTTATTTTTCTTAGGGAGTATCACAATGGGGGAGATACATTTGGCATGTACAATGGGCATGATGAAACCAACATGCAATAATTAATTGATATGCTTTTTAACTTGTTTAGAATAATTAGGATTCATACGATAGCTTGACTGGTTCAAATGATAAGAATATGGTTTTAGTAAAACACAATGTTGATAAAATGGGGTTCTAATCCCTTCAGATCCTTATAATCCTAAGAAAAAACATCAGTAAACTCAATCAATAATGCAAGACCTCGTGAAGTGTACCTCAAGAGTGGCACTAACTTTCACTAACTTGTAAGTAATAGAGTCTCCTTAATGACATGTTAAGAAACGTTATTTAGGGACATAAATTAAACCACCTAAATTACATTCAAGCCCCTTTAAGAGTTTGTAGGGGAAGTTGGACAAATCCTTGATAACTAACACAGGCTCAAAAGACACATCTATTTTTTGCACTTGGGTATATAGAACATGTGGCTGGTGACAAGTGATCTAGGACATGTTACAAATCAAAAGCCATGAGGAATAGCAGATACTGTTTTTTAGCTAAGAAGATGACTTCCTTATGTTCAACAAGATTGTAGAGGAGTCGACAAAGAAGGTAAATCAAGCAGAAGTTGACTTCCCTCTACAAACTTGTAGAGGAGTCCACAAAGAAGGTAAATGAATCAGAAAAATTGGGTTTGGCAATGTAAGACCAGGTAGTACCATACTAGGAGTGATATGTGGAGGAGAAGAAGTGTCACTCGAATAGGGTCTTGTTGTGGACGAGGTGGAGGAGTAGGAGGTACAATAGTAATAGGAGACAAAGGTGGTTATGGAGAGCTAGGTGGTGTTCTATGAACTAGTAAGGATGATGAAAGTGGAGAACTACGTACAAGCTCAACCACTAGTGAGAGAGATTCAAGGGGAGGTGATGGGTTTACAATAGTCATAAGCTCCATAGTAGGGCCATCATCATTTTGTCATGGAGGAGAAGAAGAGGAAGATTCTTAGGAGGATGATTCTAGAGCACTAACAGCTCGTGGGCATTTGCGGGGGCAATGAAATATGACACTCGCACCCTCATATTCTTCTTTAGAGTGTGGTGAGGCCCTCAAACTTGGGGGGCATGGGGGGAAGGGGAGGAAGTGCTCACGGAGCAAAAGGAGGAACCAAAGGAACACGAAGTTGAATAGGGTCATTACTCATGAAGTGAATAGAAAAATGTATTGGAGACACGAATGAGTGGAAGGGTTCTTCTACAACTATCGAGTGATGCATTTACATTGGTTCTTGAGGTCTTGAAATAATAATGTCGCCCACCTAATGGGTGTAGAGAGAGCACACAACAAATAGGAACAAAACAATCAAAATATACCATAGGGTTTGTGCTGCAAATTGTGGGCAAGGATGAGGAAATATAAATGAGAAATTGAATGTTTAGGTTCTGATTGACTCAAAATGACATAAAGTTTGAGGTATTTTTAGGGAAGGGTAGTGCCATGGCTTGAGGTGAAAGAGGCTCAAGGGAGGTCATACCATCATCACATAGGAAGAAGCAGCCATCGACATTCAAAACATTAAGAGAATGTGATTCATCATTGATATGAATATGCCAAATAACATTAGAACTAGGGCACTCAGTGATGGTGTGAGGACTATTCAAGGCTTCACAATGAGGGCAAATTTCTTCCCACTACAATTAGGTGAAGTATTCAACCACTGGGAGGTAAGGTAGAAGGTCATCTCCTCTACTGCGGTCATGTGCGGTGGTTCAAAAGGTGCGAAAGCTTCCATGGAAAGCAAGATGAATAACAGTGGAAGAGAAAACAAGTGCCGAACAAAGTAAATTCAATTATTGTGAATAACCAAAACAGTGCAAACAAAAGAGCTAGACAAACGGGAGGAAATATGAGACAGAAATGTATGATGCAGCAGGTGGAGTGCTATGCATGTAGACATGGGTGGCACTACTACATCCTATGCAGCAACGTGACATCACCAAATCATGAACTATAATATGTTATAAGTTTGAGTCATTAATCCGGAACCATCAGAGCTCACCACTCAAAGTCTTGTGGCAAAATGTGGACATACCTAATTGTGTTGAAATCTAGTTCATTCCTATAGCACAATCGGCTTTTGAAACATAAAATAACACTAACTCTTCCTTAGTAAATACCATTATCTTGTGGAAACGGTCATGAGTATGGTCTTCCAATGGTGTATCAACGATATTTTCTCCACGTACCTTACAAGTTTTATGCACATTCTTTTAGATGTTTTTTATGTTTGCAATGGCAAAATTGAAGACTTGCTCCATCTTTGATTTTATTTTCTTAAATGTCAAGAGAACGGGTTGTGTCTGAATCTAGCTAAGTCCATTTTTGCCATGTCTTGTGAAAAGCTACTTGGTTATATTATTGTTGGAGCATCAAGCTTACACTATCATTGAGGTGGATTTGATATACATCAAAAACTATCGCTTGGATTATATCAAAGGAGTATTCGTTGGAGAGTTTTTTTAGTTATGCTCACTTATTGTATTTTTTAAGAAGATTTTTTGCATTCAATCAATCAATCAATCAACTAAAAGTAGATCAAACTAGATCTTCACTTTTCCTAGATCGTAGGAAAGTGAATTGATTCCCTCCAACAACCATTCCCACCTTCATTTGACTTCAAAACCCACTTATAGAAGTTTTGGAGCACTTCTAGAGTCTATATAAAGACTTTAAATCACTTGTACAATATATGGAAGCCATATACATACACTTGTGACCATCATTCTCTTGCTTCTTCATTTTTTTGCATCATCTTCTTCACCAATACTAATCTTGCAGAGGTTACTACTCTATCTACAAAGCTCCAAAATCGATGAGAGATGGCTCATTAGAAAGATATTAGTCTCTAGTCTAGGTCTATAAATGTTCATAGCGTTTACTTTAATAGACTGGAGCCTTGCCTTATACCTATTAATGGAGCCATCTGAGTTCTTCTTCAATTTGTAGATCCACCTTGAGCCTATCACTTTCATTGATGGAGACTTGGGAACCGATTCCCAAGTGTTATTCTCCTCAAGAGCTTCAAAATCTTCTTCCATTGCATGCCTCCATTCTGATTTCTTCTTTGCTTCCTCAAATGTTGAAGGTTCCTCTTGATTTATGTCCTCTGCGAGATAGATTGAATGTTTAGTGACTAGAGAAGTATCAAACCCATACCTTTCAGGCTTTCTTTTCTCCCTCATGGACCTTCTTAGGCCATGATGTGATGATTCTGCCTCTTGTCCAAGTTCTTGAATTTTTTCTTTACCTTTACACTTCTAGATTTTGAGTTTTTCATACTGAGTTGCATCATCATCTTCTAAGGTATCCTGCTCTTTAACTTTAGAAGAATTATCCTTAACAAGTTTTGGAAAATCTTCTTCAAGATCATAAGGTAGATTGACCTTTCTACATGAATCTTCATACCAAAAACTATTCTCATCAAATACTACATCTCTACTCATCAAGAATCCTTTGGTTGTTGGGTTGTATAATATGTAGCCCCTTTTGATTCTTGTCATATCCAATGAAAACACACCTTTCTGCTTTGGGATCCATCTTTCCTCTAACCTGTGAAGGAACATGACCAAAAGCAACACATCCAAAAATCTTACAATGATCCAAGCTCGGTCTTCTTCCATTCCAAGCCTCATATGGTGTCATGCCATCAAGTGATTTTGAAGGTAACGTGTTAATCAAATAAGTGGTTGTAGATACAGCCTCAACCCATAAATAATTAGGTAAGTACTTTTCATTTAGCATAGACCTTGCAGCTTCAACAATTGTCCTATTCCTTCTTTTTGCCACTCCATTTGCTCTAGAGTGTACCTTGTAGTGATCTCTCTTTTGATTCCTCTTTCTTGAAGAAAGAAGTCAAATTCATGGGAGAAGTACTCTCCCAGTCCATTTGACCTTAACCTTTTTAGTGTTTTACCTGTTTGATTCTCCACAATAGTCAAATATCTTTTGAAGCATGAAAAGACTTCATCTTTCATAAAGTATAATATAGTCCACCTATTGCAATCATCAATGAAGGAGACATAATACCTTGATCCAGATATGGAAGCATCCTTGCTAGGACCCCATACATCTGTATGAACCAGCTCCAAGAGATCTCCATGCATATATCCTTTCTTCATGAATGGTAACATGTGGGACTTTCCTAATTGACATGCACTACACTTATAAATCATGTGTTGTGTTGACCAGTTAGGGAGTCCAAGTAGACTTTGGTCCGTGCAAATTTGCTTTAATGATCTTTCACCAATATGTGCTAACCTTTTGTGCCATACTTACAATTCTGTGAGTGTCTGACTACCATAAAGAGCAATGTTTCTAGTGTCTTGTAATTCAAATGTGAACAATCTACCTGTCTTTTCACCTTTTGCAATTCTTCTGAATCCTTGACTTGGATCTTCAACAAATGCTCCTGCTTTTGTGAACCTGACTTTCAACCCTTTCTCTACTATCTGCCCAACACTTATCAAATTCTTTGTAATGGTAGGGACATAGAGTACCTTACTGAGTAAGTTGATGTTTCCATCAACTACTTTGATATTTTCTATTTTCTCCACAAGGTGTCTTGTATCATATCCTGTTTGTACCTCATGCTTTTTCCTTGGATCTTCTAAATCTGATAGGAGGGCCACATTTCCTGCCATGATTTGAACAACTTGAATCTATGTAGAAAACATGCTCATCAAATTTACCTTGTGGTATGGCCATATTCATGATTAGCAATGAGTCCTCTTGATTTTAGTCTTCTCTGTAGTTATTGAGGTCTCTTCTTCCCCTATTGCCTCCTTGATAGTTTGAATGGTTGTAATTTTTGTGTTTGCCATGGTAATGGTTGAACCATCCTCTTGAGTAGCCATAACTTCCTCTATTGTATCCTCTGCCTCTTTGATTCTTGGAATTCCTAAAGCAATTTTCAGTTGTATAAATAGTCAATCCACAAATAGAGCATGAATTAGAGTCTTAGGATCTCCCGCTGCCTTGTCTTCCTCCTCTGCCTCTACCTCTACCATGTCTTCCTCTACCTGCATAGTTATCTTGATGTGTACCTGCTTCATCATCCACTTTCTTTCCTCTTCCTTTGTTTTCTTTGGACTTGCTTTTATCAGTATACAAAGCTGAATTTTGATTACCTTTGGAGCTTTCTCCATTCTTGATAAGCTTGGCCTCTTAAGTAAGTAGTTTTCCCATGAGTGTGTTGAAATCTAGTACATGCATATCCATGTATAAATCCAAAGCTATGGTGAATACTTACCACTTGTCATCTGCCTTCAAGCCATTCATAACCTGCCTTACAATTTGCTCGTCATCCATTACCTCTCCAATGCTTCCCAACTGATCTGCTATGTCCTTAAGCTTTGTGACAAAATCAGTCACATTTTGTTTGGGAGCTTTCTTGAGAGATGTGAAATCTAGCCATAGTTGATGCTTCCTAGCTTTTTTACTTGAAGAGAAGAAGGCTTCAAGTGCATTCCACACTTCCTTAGATGTTTTACAACTTCTAATGTGAGGCAACAAAAAATCTGAGATAGAGTTGAGGAGATAAGACCTTGCAAGTGCATCTTTAGAGCCCCATCTTACTCTTCTTGTGTTGGTTGACTTTTGTTCCTGAAACTTGGCATAACTTCATCTCCAGCTATATAACCATACAAATTCCTTCCTTGAAGATAAGCTTCCATCCTTAATGACCAGGCTGAGTAGTTACTTCTATCCAATTTGTCAATTGATGAAGGAAATCCATCTGCCATGTTGTCCAACCTTGCTCTCATACCACTGTGAAGAGATGGATTTGTAGTTGATAAAGATGAAGTGGTGCTGCAAAAACTTTGCATTACACCAGCCAAATGAAGTCCACAGATGTTTTTTGGGCCATTTTAGCTTGCCAAGGGATGTATTAGAGACCCTATGTACCTTGAAAGATTGCTCTCAAAAAGCTGAATCGGAACAGATAAGCTCGAGTAGGTTCAAGAGCCAAAAACTTGCGATTTATGTTCATACACCTGTCAAAAGTTTTGAACAATTCTCTGGGCACAGTAGCAACTAACTTAATTCCTTTTGGGGAACTCTTATACACTTAGTAAGCTAAAATCATGAGTGATTTTATCAAAAAAGATGAACTACACAAAGAGAAACAAACTTAGCAAGTCATAGGATGATCCCGATTTTCTCGGGTTGCAACAGTCTCATAACCGTGAGCAATAAAATGAAAATATCGCACGATTCAAAAAAATAATGATTATGAAATTGTGTAGGCATATACTAGAGAGTATGCTAAATCTAACAAGATTTAAATCAAAGAAAATGGTGAATTACACACTGAGAAACAACTGTTTTGAGAGAGTGTTGCCAGAGAAGAAGAAAACCAAGTGACATAGCTGACTTTAAATGATCATAGCTGAATATTGAAACATCTAAATACAATGAAACTTGGTGAGCAAAAATTAGACTTAGAGAAATAACTTTAAGAAGTTAAACCACTGAAAATCATGCACCAAGCTCAGAGAAATCATCTTTGCAATCTGAATGAGAAAACTCAGAGATATGGCAGAGAACAATACACTTCACAAGAACATGAAGATATGAACTCAAATGATCATGATAATGAAGGTATATTGATTGTAAAATATAATGGACTTACTGTTGGCAGCAGTCAAGGCACCCCGGGACTCACAAGACATGGTAGTCAAAGACGAGAGTTAGAGCGGAGAGAAGGCACAAGCAAGCAAAGTAGTCAAAGACGATCTGGCAAGTAGGCCATTATTTTTTTCATGAAGCTAAAGCACATCAAGAGGTGGACACACAAGGAGAAGGAGCAATTAGGGAGCTCGAGGAAGTGTATGACAAATTGATAGAAGAAATCCCTACAAAAATAGTGATTTTCATCACTAAAAACCATTGTAAATACCATTTCATATCTTTGTAGCTCCATTTTGTGCAAGCCAAGGAGTCCTTGAGCTTGAGGAGCATTAGAAGTAGCTACCTACCAGTTTTCATATTTTTTAGACTCCGTTTGAGCCTTCAAATAGGCCCTAGAACCTAATTTTTAACTAGGCCGGACACTAGGTCTGGACAGGGCCAAAACCTAGTCAAAAACTATAAATAGAGCTAGAGAGCTCATTTTTGAGGTTAGCTTGTAATAGTTTTGAACTTGTATGAGCATTTGAAAGTAATCTAAGAACTCCATTGCTTCTCTCTCTCTTTGTCTTACTGTGTGTGCACGTGTGTGTGTATGTGTGTGCATGTTAGTGTGCTTCTCACTCACGCACTTGTGCCTTCACTTGCTCGAGGTCATCATACCATCCTCACGTCTTCCCGGATTGACATTAAAGGAGGTGCTACTCATCACTGAGCTACACCAAATTTTGGCGCCGTTGCCAGGGATTCGAGCTTTGAGGACGAGCGTGTGATGGTAAGACGTAGAGTTGAGGCGTTGGAGTTATAGGTATTTTCTTCACTTTCATCTATTTTCCTTTGTTTTCTTCTCCATCTTCACTACCATCATCATCATCACCATCTCCCACCTCCATCTCCATCATCGCGAAAAATTTCAGTTTTTGGTCATATCACCATACCCATGCCATTCCCCTCATTTCACTTGTGAGAGAGAGTGAGAGAGCGTTTGTGTGCTTGTGATTTTTTGTGTTTTTTGGTGATTTTCTGCAGGCATCAGCATCCCCAGCAGCTGCACCAGCTCCAGCAGGTAAAAAATTTGACTATGCAGGTCCCGAGGCGTTGACCTCTATCAATCGCAACCGATAGAAAAAATGATCTTTTTGCTAAACAAAGTACATAAACATGATCTACATGCTTAGAGCTTCCTAAATATGTGTTTAAAATTATAAAACTCCTCTGTTTTCTGTCAATCGCGATTGACCTATCAATCGCGACCGACAAACGATGACGGACACCTGCCCACGGCTCTATCAATCCCGACCAACACCTCGATCGCGACCAACAGAGTCAACAACCGACTGACCACGACCGACAGAAGCTATGTGTGACACGTGTCAATCCCGATCGAGCCATTAATCGCGATCGACCTGTCAATCGCGACTGACAGCCCCCGACGGACCTGTCAATCGCGACCGACCCAGTCCACGATTGTTTGACCACGACTGATAGAACCATCGCGAGGGACCTGTCAATCGCGATCGACTCATCAATCGTGACCGACAGAGTCAACGATCCTTTGACCATGATCGACTGAATTTTCGGGCCACTTGTCAATCGCGATTGACCCATCAATCGCGACTGACAGCCATGACGGACGTGTCAATCGCGACCGACACCTCGATCGCGATTGACCTATCAATTGCGATTGACAGAGCTTGCGAACGCGATTGACGGGCAAATTTGGCCAAATTTTTAGGGTAAAAATAGTGGTCTAGTTTTGACAAATTGTGGGACAAACCCTAGGGTTATCATTACTTTGTGAGGCTGCAACACAAGTCATTCGAGAATTCCTACTTGCTTGTTAGCTTGTTTTTAATCTTGTTTTAGCCCCAAAACCCTGAATAGTCATAACTTTCTCATACGAAATCCAATTGCTGTGATTTTTGTTTTTGTTATGGTAAAGTTAATATCAGGATTATTAGATAGGGTAATTTGAAGTTGACCATATCCCGGGGTAGGAAAACTGAGGGTCCCCTGGAATTGTTTTCCATAAAGGCAAAGGCAATTTGATTTGTGTATTACATGCATGAAAGTGATCTGTCTGTCATTTGAATTGAAGTCTTGAGCTAACTTTGGGACTTTTTGAGGTCCTTGAGAGCATTGAAGGGTACTCGAAGCAAGAGTAAGTGCAAGCTTGGGAACACACTTCCTGGGCACACAAGGGCAACCAAGGAGAGAAAGTAAAGGTTGGAAATTCTCAACACCCTCTGTCAATTCCTAGCATAGGCTAAGCACGGGTAGAGGTTCTGATCAATCAGGGTTACGTTAAGCACGACTAAGTCCAAGAACTCTAAGTACTCAAGTACAAGTACCAAGAAAATATGAACTGTGAAACTACATAAGGAAAAAGAATTCAAATCAAGCAACCAAACTCAAGTACGATAAAACTTAAGTGCTCCTTGTGACGACGAGTGATTGGACAAGACGTGACATCCTAAGAAAAATTAAAAAGAACAAGTGCTTATTACAGAAGAACTCAGCAACGAGGTTGTACTTGCGAAAAACTTTGGAGTATTCGATTGGGCATATGAACCTTAGATCAGGGCGACACCTAGGGAGAGATAGACAAAGTCTCATATCTTTAGAAGCTAGTGTTAATCAAACTGCTAGGTCTTGGGCCCAGCAGTTGAGCCATTTTTCACATTACCCTAGCCCTGATACTAGTGAATCAGAAATGTCTCAGGGTATGAAGAGACCTACAGGGAGTTCAAGTGTGCCATATTTGCATGGGGTAGAAGGCCCATACAAGACGCAGTTGGAATACCTTAGGACCAACCAATTATGTGCTATCATCTATGACGACGGCCTAGGAAGATCTTTGGTACAGATCAAAAACCCTGACCAATCCATTGGTTTAGAACATTCAGCTGTCAAGTTTGAAAATGGTGCATACCTTGACAAAGAGGGAACCGTATACGTGGTCACTAGTCACCTAGATAGGACAGATGAATTCGGTAACGTGATCCCAGAAGCGGACATAGGTGACCTAGAGCAAGGAAACATGGGTGTAGAACCTAGAACCCCTCGAGGCAAATCTGTTCTTACTAGAATTCTCACTCCATAGTGGATTGCCCAGGACAATAAGAGCATGGATTTGCTTCTGAACCAAGAGACTAACGAAGCCTTTTAGAGGAATAAATCTGATCGGCCAAATGATATAAGAACAATCATGATCTATGAGTTTAAAGATCCAGATAGCCTAGGTAGAGTGACCTACCTAGATCACGCTTCAGAGAGGATCTTTGTGGTTACAGAACATGATAGACATGCTTACACTTGGAGGGGTGAATTTATTTTTCCCCAACCAAAATCTAATGTGTCCTTTGATCACCTAGGAGCTGGAACATCCCATGCTTATGGAGTTCAGAGAGACATAAAGAGAGACAGACCTGAGGTAAGCTTTGCCAACTCCTTGGGAAGAGGAAGAACGAGAACGGAAACAAATAGAGTGGAACCTGAGGGACATAGAGCCCCAGGGAACCGAAGAAATGTGGATGAATTCCCTCTACCAAGACCTAGAGAGCACACGAGGACTTTGAGACCGACCCAGCTAGTTAAGTCCATGAAGAACTACTTCGATGGCACGGGAGACCCCTATGACCATGTGGCTGAGTTCAGGCAAGTCTTGAGAGCCGAACAAGTGGAGGATCTATTCACGCAGTACAATGCCTTTGGTCTAACCCTTAGGAACACAGCCCTTACGTGGTTTCAACCATTGAATGAGAGACAGTTCAGGAGCATAGACCAACTCCTAGAGGCTTTCATTATTGAATTCTCTAAGAGTGGAATAAGACATAATACCTCCTCATTAATTCATAGCTTCAAACAGACCCCCCAAAGACTGTGAGACTGGTAGGAAGAAGATTTAGACTACCTAGAGAGGTGCCCTATCCCTGAGTTACCCACACCCGCCAAACAAGTGGCTTTATTCTTGGATGGATTGCTCAGTACCAAATTGAGGTCATATGTGTACTTGAAAGACCCAAGGACTATAGAGGAGTGTGTACGCATGAGAAAGTGGCTCAAAAGCTAGGTGTATCTAGCAAACAAATCGCAAGGTTTACTCCAACAAAGAGGTGCTATACTTGCGGTGGTGACCATATGGCGAATGTATGTCCCATTATGGCTCAACCCCAAGTGAATCCTAGTAGCCAATACTGCACTATAGAACGGAGATACACTAATCACACTACGCAAGATTGCCCATACAATAAGCAAGCGGTTAGGCAAACCTACCCTAAGCCATACCCTCAACAAGGAAGATACCAGAACCAGTATCCACCACAACAATATGGCAAGCCACAACAACCTTATCAGCAACCCTACCAAAACCAACAAAGACCTCAGCCTCTATTAGCATAGCAACCTCCTACCCCAACCAATGTGATTCCAGTAAAGTACGCTGCTGCAGAAGAGAACCTGAATAGAGCCATAGTGCTAGCGACACCCTTGCTTTCAGAAAATGACCCCAGTGACCATAGTTTTGATTCTACGCATATTGATAGTCCCCAGGCCTATTACATGCAGTCACCAGAGCATAATGAGTCCTACTATAGTGAAGAGCCGAGTGAACCTAAGTCAGATTACACAAATGTCATGTACGCAAACCCCAACCCTAGACCTCAACCTAGGCAAGTGAGACCCCCATTCCCTAGAGGACCATGCTAAAAATGTCAGGGAGATCATCTCATTCGTGATTGCCCTTTACCTCCACCCACACAACCCCAATCAGTGACGATTCAAGGATTTTGCCAAGAGTGTGGAAGGGAGCATCTCTTACAAGATTGCCCAAAGAATCCCAATAATATGCCAAAAATTACTCCTATCAACATTATTGGGTTAGTAGTAGACTCCACAGGGAGTGTGACCTCCACTGCACTAGTGCATGTGGTCATTAGAGCCCAAGCTTTGCAGCAAAACCAAGGTATAGGTCAGGAAAAGAGTGCGGAAGTTAGTGAAACAGAGAGCATAACCAAGAAACGGACGAGAGCCTGGAAAGACAACCAAGAAAGGATGAAAAGACAATGGGCAAAGAAGATGAGCGAATTAGAGGAAAGCATACGAGAAACCAAAGCCAAAGTTATTGAACTCACCTCTCAACCAAACTCTCACATATCACCACCACCTCCATCCCTATCACTTTCTCCACCACCCTCCATTCCACCTCATCATACCATTCCACCAACCCCTAGAGTAGGATCAGTATTGGCTGACCCTAGTCCGGAAGATATAGACATGATGCTCAAGGCATATCAGGCCAGAATCCAAGAAGGGCCAAACGTGACAGATCATGACAAATGCTACCCTAGAGCTGACCTAGAGATAGAAAGAACCAAGCTTTGTGCTAAAATGGTGGAATTGTCTCAAACCATGTTTGAAGCCAGTCGCCTATTTAACATCTCTAGTTCAGCTAAGACACGGTTGCACTTCGATGGACTACTAGAAAGATTGGAGAGGCTAATTGCACAATCAGAAAAGGAACCCGCCCCTCCAAATAAGGGAAAGGTCAGTGAAAGAGTGAGCCTACCTCCCCAGGAAGCCTATGTGCCTAACTCTACGGAGCCAGACACATCTTCTTCTTAATCGGTTCACACTAGAATTCCTACGAGAGATTCAAGAAGACAAATGGGCTAAAGAAAGTGAAGTCCCTTCTCCCATTGAACTTGTGGATGATGCACATGACCAATTCCCACAAGATATCCCATCCATTTATGAGGAGCAGGAGAGTACTCAATCTCACGAGAAATTAGACTTTGAGTCTAATTCCATACAAGAACTACCCCATTTCACAGGCCCATGGGAAGCAAAATCTACTTGTATGAGAGCACCCACTGTCATGGTAAGAAATGAAGACTCAATCATACCTAGGAACTCAGAGGTAGTAAAAAACACTAAAGTGCAGTGCAACCTCACTTTAGAAGAGTTACTCAAAGTTAGGCCAGAATTGTGGAAGCATGTAGCCAAACAAGTGCCGGAAGTAGTCAAACCCCGTTCCCAGGTAGGATCTCATCGCACAGTGCGAGAAATCCCCTTGGACAAAATAGGAGACATGAGTGAAGGTGAAGAGGGAAACACCTATCTTCCCATCACCCATCAAGGATATTCAACCAAGGCAATTTTGGACTCAGGTTCAGGAGTTGCAATTGCTACCACTTCCCTCTGGAAGTGTTGGGGCAAGCCAGCACTCAGGCCGACGAGAATGAAATTGCAGATGGCCGATGGTCACATAGAAAGACCCTTAGGCTTGTTAGAGGGAATAACTCTCACTACTTGCGGTGTAGAGTTTGAGCATACATTTGCCATATGTGATTTTAGCAAGAACCATGCCTATGAGATGATTTTGGGAAGACCATTTATGCGACAGTTGTAGGTGGTACAAGATTGGGGAACCAACTCCTTGTACTTGCAACACTTAGGTGTCACAACCAAAGTTAATCTCAAGGATTACTCTCATAGAGATGTACCCCCTATCCAATGGAATCCCATCCATAGAGCCAAAGACGATACTGAGTCTGTGCAATCCATAGGATCAGGATCCTCATGGATGCATGAAGATACTCACTTATGGATGTGTAAAATAGCAGTAGAAGAAGAAAAGAGAGAAAAAGCTAGAGAGATAGGTGCGAAGGAGACACATAGATCAATTCAAGACCCAGCCTATGCACCTGTAGTCTTTCCTGACGATGAGTTTGAACCTCACGGCTGGGCAGAAATTCTAGCAACTATGGATGTAGCCATCAATGAAGAACAATGGACACCCCACTGTGATGAGGATGGCTATGACATTTCAGTCTTCTCCATAGAAACCATAATGGGAGATGCAATCTTAGAAGAATGCGAACCTAGCCCTGATGCATTTGAAGATGCAAGTGACTCCCAGCTAGAGTCAATCATTATGGACCCATCGTTTGCATCAGATGAAGAATACTTCTATGAAGTAGAAGTTCATCCTCAGAGATATGAAGAGCTAACAAATGATGTGAGGTTAACCACACAAGTCGCCGCCAAGAGTGAGGGCAAGAAGAGGAAGAAGAAAGACGTCACACCAGAAGAAGGAGAATCTTTGTTCGAGGTCCCTGAGAATTTTAAGAAGTATGAAATAGATGATAGAAGAGTCATGGTAAGAATGCCTAAACGCGAGGCACAATCAGGAGAGGCCTTTGACAACAAAGAAACCACCAAGAAAATAGTTGTAGCCATAGAGGAAGGAGAAGAAAGATGCACCTACATAGGACACGACCTCACTGAGGAAGAGGAGTATGAGTTGATAACCTTGCTAAGAGAATACAGAGATGTATTCGCTTGGAGTTACAAGGACTTGAAGGGTGTTGACCCAGACATATGCTCACACACTATTCCCATGACCTCAGATGCCAAACCCTCTAAACAAAAGCCATACACATATAACGACAACTATGCTGCTAAGATCAAGGAGGAGATAGATAGATTGGTCGAAGCTGGATTTATCTATGAAATTGAGCACACTGAGTGGGTATCCCCCATTGTAGTGGTGCCTAAGAAGAATGGAAAGCTACGTGTGTGCAATAACTTGAAGAAGGTTAATGCCGCCACTATCCGAGATAATTATCCACTTCCTATCACGAAGCATCTACTAGAAAGAGTAGCAGGCAAGGAAGTGTACAGCTTCCTTGATGGATTTTCGGGCTACAATCAAGTAGCCATTGCTCCAGAAGATCAGCATAAGACGGCTTTTGCCACAGAGTGGGGCATATTTGCCTTCAGTAATGCCATTTGGGCTTACCAATGCTCCCGCTACCTTCTAGAGACTGATGTGTCATGTATTTAAAGAGTTCCTGAGGAAGAACCTAGAGGTCTATGTTGATGATTTTGTGCTCATTCCAACATTAGAAAAACCCATATTCCTGAACTCAAACAAATCTTTGACAAATGTAGAGAATATCAAGCCTGCTTGAACCCAGAAAAGTGTGTTTTCATGGTCAGGCAAGGCAAGATTCTAGGACACATAGTGTCAAAGAATGGCATATCCATGGACGAGGAGAAAGTGAGAGCCATAGCAGAGCTACCTAGGCCAAAGAATGTCAAAGAAGTACAAGCTTTCATGGGGCATTGTGGCTATTACCGACGGTTTATACACATGTATGCCATCATTGCAAAGCCTCTGTATGGACTTCTGACTAACTTCGAGTGGACGGAAGAATGTGAAAACTCTTTCATTGAGCTCAAAAGAAGATTGTGTTTAGCACCAATCTTCACCACAATAGATTGGAATAAGCCCTTTCATGTTCATGTGGATGCATCCAATTATGCTATTGGGTGTGTACTCGCATAACCTACTGGTGAAGGTAATATGGATCTTCCAATTGCCTACGCTAGTAGACAGCTAAATGCTGCTGAACCGAATTATACCACTACTGAACGAGAAGGATTAGGCATGGTATATGCCGTTAAAAAGTTTAGACACTATTTGCTTGCAAATAAGTTTAAATTTTTTGATGATCATCAAGCACTATTGTATCTGGTAAACAAGCCATGTAACACAGGTAGATTAGTAAGATGGTTTCTCTTACTAATGCAATATGACTTTGAGGTAGTGGTAAGGAAAGGTAAAACTCACTTGAGAGCGGACCACCTCTCAAGACTCACATCAGGGGAGGCCCCACAAGGAGTATCATATGATCTTCCTGATGCCTACTTGTTTAATTTGGAAGTTGTACCTCAGTGGGCTAAGACATTAGTGCCAGTATTGACATACGGGCCTAACCACCCAGTGATAAACACTCAAAACAGAGAGATAGTAAAGCCCAAAAGTACCAGATCATGGCAGGAAGTATGTATAAACATACAGATCAAGGGATCCTAGCTTGTTGTGTGGAAGAGGATGAGTACGCTAAATGGTTGCAATTGGCACATATAGGTGCACTAGAGCAACACTACTCAAGGCAACGAACCCTGCAGACATTAAGGAGACTCGGAGTGCATTGGCCGACTATGGAAGCGGATGTCCATAAGTTGTGCAAGGAATGCCCAATCTGCTGCACTAAACCACCTGTGGAACATGCCACTCTCTATCAAGTATCCATAGTCCCAGACTGGAGTGAACCACTAGTAGCCTTCCTGAGGACGAGAACATTCCCTCAAGATATGACATTAGCCAGGCAAAGAAGTTTAGAACAAGAAGCCCTGGACTACTCACTCATCGGTGATAATCTATACAAGCGGGGTAAGGATGGTTACCTTAGATTATGTGTCCATGAGAGTGAATATCTGAAGATCTTGGAAATTGCTCACCAAGGTGTAGCAGGAGGACATTTTGGACCAGACCAAGTGATTAAAGTGATCCTATTTGCAGGCTTGTGGTGGCCAACCCTTCATATGGATGCACATACCTATGTGAAGAGATGCGATGTTTGTCAACGAACTCAGTATCCCATACGTAAGGATGAGATGCCTTTGAAACCTATGATGGGTGGACGTGCATTCTCTAAGTGGGGAATAGACTTTGTAGGTCCTATTAATCCCCCAGCTAAGGGTTCACATGTTGAATACATTATTGTAGCCACAGACTATTTAACCAAGTGGGTAGAGGTAAAAGCTACCACAAAGAATGATGCTTAGACTACTGCTAAGTTCTTATTTGAGAATGTGTTCACAAGATACGGGCTACCTATAGAGCTAGTCCGTGATAGAGGCACTCACTTCTTGAACGAAGTTATTGAAAATCTTCTCCAAGAATTCTTGGTAGTACACAAGAAGTCTGCCCCCTATCACCCACAAGCTAATGGGCAAGTCGAAAGCACAAATAAGATTCTATGCAATGTGCTGACCAAATTAGTGAACAGTAAACGCTCTGATTGGGACAAAAATAGCTACACCATGCTGTTTGGGCATACCGAGTTGCCTATAAAACGGTACTCCAAGCCACACCCTTTCAGATGGTATTTGGCCAAAATGCAGTGCTGCCATTGGACTTCTTGATACCCACATTGAAAGTCGCACAGAGCATGAGTGGACAGTTCATGAACTCTCTTTGAGGCTGTTTGATCTAGAACGACTAGGTGAAACAAGACTAAGGGTTTCCGCAGGAATATATGCAGCTAAGAAAAGACAGAAGGCTTACTTTGATGCCCACGTTAAGGATAAAGGCTTGAAAGCGGGAGACTTAGTTTTAGTCTACACCGTGAAGCAACATGCAAGAAAATTAGAGAAGCGTGGCTATGGACCTATGATCATCAATAGGATCTCAACGAGTGGAGTAGTGCAATTAGCCACTTTAGAAGGAGACATTCTCCCTAGCTACATAAGCGGGTGTAGAGTGAAGTTATATCAAGAACCCTTGACTGAAGAGATGCTGAATCGACTTAACACTACTAAGGAACGCAAAGAGGAGGAAAAGCGGATCCGAGAAGAAGCCCAGGTAGAAGCAATGGAGCGCATACGGAGAATGAAATTAAGAAGACAAGGCAGAGAGCAACCTAGGCCAGAGGCATATGCAGATCAAGGCTATCATATGGCTATGTGTGAAGTTTCCGGTATTAGCTCTCATCCAATAGTTGACCGACGTCCTTTTGTGACCTTAGAAATAGGACAAGGAACGAGTGCAAGGACTGTATGGGCCTTGATCAACTGAGGTGCAGCCACTAGTGCTGTTAAACTTTCCTACTGTCGAGCATTGAACTTGGATGTCAATCCTGTGGAAGCATATCCCATAGGATTGGGAGGAGTGGAAACCCCTTGCATGGGCGAGGTGGAACTTCCCCTCTACATTCAAGATGTCTTACTGACAGTTAAAGTACTAGTGTGTCAGGATGAGGATCTCACTGAGCCTCTTGTCTTGGGTCAAGACTGGATCTATGATCATGCAGTCAACCTAAACCTAAGAAGTGGACTTCTTCACGTCTGGGTAAATCAGAGTCGGATTACAATTGAGTTAGAAAATGAAGCACTCAAGGAATTAGGCAAGGCACACACTCCTGGTCCCTCCAGGAGTACACATGAAGATGACCATGCTGTTCTTGTCCAAAACTATGTGCAGAGGAAGGATGATCTCAATAAAGAAGTCCAGGATGCAAAGGAACTCCCTTCTTTTCCAAAAGCCTCAGGGATGCAGCAACCAAAGGCGAATCAAATGCAGAAGAAACAGACGACTTATGTTCGAGGCCCAAAGAAAATACGAACCACGGCGTATCAACCATCAAAACAAATGTGGGTACAAAAAGGCGAACATCCTATTGCGGTCAAGCCACAACAACCGGCTCAACTTCCTATTAGTGATCGACCACACAACACTAATAAGAAGAAGTCTTCCAACAATTCTTCCATGAACGTGAGGTCTATATGGGTACCCAAGAAGTCAATGAAGGCTGACCCACAATCAAGATATATCTAGGCGCCAAAGACTTGCTTGTAGGCTCAATTAGACACACACAGACCACATCATGCACAACTTGGTTCTCTCACTCGAACAGCTCATATCCTTACTTATACATCACGCCCGAACACATATTCACCCAGGAACACTAGTAGACTCACTTGTAAATGGGTCCCTAAAAAGCCTCATTTCCAAGCAGATACTCTCACCAAGCCCTCAAGAGTCTCCAGCAAACCCAAACCGAAAGCCATCCGCCTTGTTTGGCAGCCTAAAACTTGTAATAAACCCCCTGACCCCCATACATAAATTCATCTCCACCTACTAACCGCATCATTCCCATTCGACACCTTTTTACTTAGCTCATAGGATTACTTGTTCACTGACAGCACACACGATCATCGAGCACTCACTGACCTACTAACCCTTCACTCACCACATGTTAATGTTGTAACGGGGACAAAAACAATTGTGCCATCTTGTCCATTACAATGTTAATGCTTGATTCTCTATTCTCACAGAACCAGCAAGCGAGCAATAACATGGCAGAAGCAGGAGGCTCCAGCTCTCAGACCATGACCAATGCACAGATAGTGGATATCGAAACCCTCCTCCTTGAACAACAACCTACCAAGAGGCCCCATGAACTTAGAGCGGTGCATGTGCTTCCTATTTAGGACCCTCCTCAGGGACACACCTCTCAAGTAGGAAAGCATCCACACTGGTTCAGCGATGTTGCAGGTCCGTTAGGGGAAGGAACATACTTCTGGGAAGCTGAATTGGAATTTAATGGAAAGTGGGGGAGGTATCACTTCTTCACCCGTGAATTTGAGAAGTACCAAGATGCAGAAGTCATGCGATCGGTTTGGAGCAAGGCAGGCTTGGATAGCTATTTCTGGGCACATTTACCTAAGCCAGATTTCATGCGCTGCTCCTACCTTATCAGTACCATCACCCAATGTAGAGCCAAGGGAGGCGATAGTACTTTTGTGCTACCCTCACTGATGCTAGGCCACGAGCTCAAACGATTCAAACTGACCCTCAATCTAGTTCGAGAAGCATTGAACATGCATGGAATGCATATTCCCACTGAGAAAGAAACGATGGTTCCAGGCAGGATGAAGCACAAGGATCTCAATAAATTGAAAGACATGGTAGCAATGACACCAACCATTGCTCTCCACCTCCGGACAATCATGTAGCACTTTGCTTTTCCCGCCCAAGAACGCTTCACGATGCCACCGAAAAAGATATGGTTCAGTTTGTACTTGGCAGAAACAAGAGGTCTCACCATCAACATACCACATTGGATCATAGATCAGATCCACCTAGCCCATCAACGGTGGAATAAGAAACAAAAGAACGTACTTCATGGGTGTTGTGCCTTGACCAGAATAATTTACAGGTGCTTGGCGTATGATGTACCCATTCAGAGAGCACTAGTTTGGTCCAAGGCCTAGGAATTCCAAAGACGGCTCTCCACAGCAGGTCCTCCCTCGAAGAAAATGAGAGGGACACTCCAATTACCATGTGCCCAAGCAAAGGGAGCCACCACCACACCAGAATTTACTCCTCCCCAAACGTGACGGGTTCGACCATTTATGATTCGACTACCCAAGCGAAGTGCAGAAGGGCCCAATTTGGTATTCCCCCCGATTCCATCAGACTTGGAATTTCCAGAGGGCTACACCCTCAATGATCTCACTGATGAAGAAGTTGCCCGATTGATCTATGAATCTAATCTCGAGACGGAAGCAGAACAGACCCAGAGACCACATCCCACCACGACAACGTCAGCCCCGACCCGACGAGAAGTGGTAGAAGTGGAAGAAGATGAAGCAGAGGCAAAAGACGAAGAAGCAAATGAAGAACATGATCAAGAATATGAAGAACTTTCAGAACTAGCAAGTGCCCCAACGTATTCAGCACAAATAAAACGATTGTATCAGACCATGAAGCTAGTCCACGAACAACACAAAATGTCACTCGAAACAGGAAAGGTGCTCATGAGCCAAATGTTGGTCGAGGAAGGCGTAGATGACATGTTTATCGAATCCATGAACTTGCACGCAGATGCGGTGGGCTTAGATGAGGTCATTCATGCAGCTATGGCTTATATTAACCGATTTGAGAAACGAGTTCCCACCCGGCTCATATCGAAGTGACAGCGCCAGGGGATACAACGCAAACGGAAGAACATCAAGGAGCAGCACTCTGGGCAATCCAAATCCAATCACTGGCCAAATTGGAAGACACCATCATAAAATCAAAATATTTCCGAAGTATGTCACATCACAGATGGATAGGGACCAACGATGATCAGTATGTGCGGTATTGCGTACTGTTGGCAGATTACAACGCAGAGATTCAATGACAATGTGGGAAGGCTCCCACCCTTGCCACACAATTTGGGCCTGACGATATCCCTGAGAGTGCTAAAAAAGGATCCATTCATCAACCCACCTCGAGGATCCGTCTTCTTGAGACCTATCCGGAAATGGTTCGTACCTAGAATAACATGCCGTTATTTATCAAATACAACCCCTGTTATGTTCCAGTCTTCCGAAGACGCACATGGCCCGAGTTTACCATTGCTGTCAAGGACACCAAAGGCTGTGCAAAGTGGCTAAATTACGTCTATCTAGCACCGCCACAAGGACCTCCCACTGTAACTTATATGATTTCTACAATCCATCACTGGAGCCTTCGACTACGGAACACACCTGATGTGATGGCAAAAATGTGCATGAAAATCTTTGAATTAATGCTAATCACATTTAGGACATTCAAGAACATCAAGGACCCTCATTTCTCAGGAGATGGCTTCATCACAGGCAACCAAGACCTGGTATATGACATGAGCACCACCCCCTCCATAGAGGTAATATATGCCTGGCACGCCCGAATAAAATACCTCCCAGCTTGCTTCAAGCAGACCTTCGAGGAGATGTTTGTAACAGGGTTCTAGGAATATCACTCAGAAATATTCGTGCCCAAGCAGTCAAGGCACCCCGGGACTCACAAGACATGGTATTCAAAGACGAGAGTCAGAGCGGAGAGAAGGCACAAGCAAGCAAAGTAGTCAAAGAAGATCTGGCAAGTAGGCCATTATTTTAGTGACTAATCTCTAGTTTCAAATTGTAGCCCTTGTAATGCATTTTATACAATTATACATACTAATGACAGTACAGCAAAAGGGAATTTTGAAACCATTATGAAAGAGTTGGAGAACACAGGGTTTGATTTTTCTAAGTTGATTGCATTTGGTTCTGATGGATGTAGTACTTGCAACATTATTGAAGAAAGTAAATCCAATGTTGACATCAATACATTGTGTTGCACATCGAACCAATTTGGCGATATATGATATGAGCAAAAAAATAGATATGTTGATAAATAGTATTGCTAATCATTTTTTCAGCAGTAGTAATCGAATGCAAAATTTGAGGGATTTGCAAGAAGAGTTTGATTGTGAAATTTTAAAAATGCAACGTATTTTTGAGATTCGATGGCTTAGGCGTCACAATTGCATTAAAAAAGTTTGTAAATCTTTGGATGCATTGTTTTTGCATTAGAAAAGGAAAGGAGAGATTTGTATGATTTTTTGAGCACTTTTGAGTGCATTTATGCATTACATTTTCTTGCTGATATATTGGAAAAAATAACAGATTTAAGCTTTATCTTCCAAAGAAATTATGTTGATGTAACCACAGTTCATGGTTTGGTTTCAAGCACAATTTTGTGCATTCGAGATGAATTTTTAAATGAAAGGGAGATTGATTTAAATGCAGCTCAACCGGGTATTGGAGAGTTTCCAATTATTCCTGAATATGGAGTTAAAAATGGTTATATGTATGCTTTTCATTCTTCTTTGAAAGGAGACATGTTTTTTGGACAAAAAATTAAAAGGGGTATAGAAGATGCTGATTTGCAAACTGCACTAGACTTTCAATTCAATTATGCAAAGAAGTTATGTCAAAGTCTTGAAAAATGTTTTGTTGAGAACTCTATTATGCATGCAGTCAAAATTCTAGTTCCAGCTCAACATCCTCTCCATGAAAGGTTGTTAAAGGAGTATGGAAAAACTGAATTTGAAAAAATAGTTGATTTTTATGGAAATGCAAAGCTATTGGAGAATGTGCTCATTGCATCTATCATTGATGGAGAAGCTTTTAAAACTGAATTCAAGAAATTCAAGCATCATGCAAAAGTTGATTTTGCAAAAATGAGTTTAATAGAGGTTGCATCTATGCATGCAAATAATTCTACTTGGAAATATGCATATCCAAATATTTTGAAAGTGAGACAAATTGCACTTATGCAATGTTGGAGCATTGCAATATGTGAACGGGGATTAAGTGCACGCACACATAAAAAAAGCAAATGGAGAAATAGATTGGACATTGAAAGTTTGAATGCATTGATGACCATTGTTATTGAAGGCAAAGAAGATTACGATTTCTCAAATGCAATGGAATTATGGAAGGTAGAAACAAATAGACATTTATTTACTCAAGGTGGTTTTTTAAGAATCAATGTATAAATATGTGAATGTATGCATATTCACTATTTGTTTACATGTTCAACTTTCTAGCAATGAAAAGGAGTTATAACTAATTTGCATTTAGGTCTCGACATTCAAGTCATAGCTTACAGGTGACACTTTTTTTATTTTGGCTGAATATATGTGGAATAGTTGAATATACATTAGTTTTTCTCAATACTTTGAAATGATGATATTTTGAGAGCTTGTTTAAGGTCTTAAATGTGGAGTCTTATACCATCAGCACTCAAGTGATGCTTTTCAGTTTTATCTTTGTTTTGTATAGTTCATGCCATATGGCATAACATATTTTATTGTTTATATGTTTAAATCTGAGTCCCTCTATATGCCCAGCAGTGCATGTTATCATGAAGAAATACTCTCTAGGAATTGCACTAGATTTTCCTCATATTTGTTTTCAAGCATATTTTTTTATGTTTTGATTACAAATACAAAACATGAGAAAAGAAATATGGGACTTCCTTTGGTAGGCTAGCATAAAGTACATGTATGATACACATGATTATCTTTTGTATGTGAAGAAATGACATGTTTATACAAATGATTTATATTATTTTTTTGCATTGCATTATATAAATATGATTCACACTAGTTCTTTGTATTGCATCACTTGAGTGCGAGTATTTGAACTTTCACCTATACCTTTAATAGATCTCAAAGTTCTGATTGGAATCTCTTTGTAGCATTTGTATGGTTGTGTGTGCATGTGCAAATATACATACATAATAGCATATATGGAAGTGTACATATAAATTTGTGTTTTCTTTATGAATATATGTATGTGAATCTTTGTGCTTGTGTATGTAAATAATGTGTTTTGATGTAAATAATACAATGTGTTTGTGTATATGAATGTTCTTGTATGTGAATATCTACATGTGTATATCCTTAAGTAGGAGTGTGTAAATCTATGTTGCATAAGCATACACATATTTGGATGTGTGTTGTAGCATTTTTTGTTTAGTACAGTCTTAGGTGGATGCTCGAATGGTCAACATTTTGGTGCAAGATCCCTCTGTCGTGCTTCTATTGTGCTTGTCTGCTCTCTTTCAAGTAGAAAAGTAGAAGACAACAACATAGACTACCTTATCAGTAAGGTTGCCCTAGAAGCTGGGGAAGTGAGCCAAATTCTTAGGAACTAGAACCATTCATCATTTACAAAACCTTGTAATGATCCATCCAGCACCTCACTTGAAGGAGTTAGTTGCAGCAAGAGCAGGGTTATTGCGATCACTCTCAGCTCATCAAATCTAGCAGGTACATACATTTTCATATTTGACATATAGTTGTAGAAGTTCTTTTAACTTTAGCTTTAGGCTTTCGAATGAAATTGTCTTGCCTCTAATTTGGTATTGAAAGTTTAACTGTTTGATTTTCTTTCAACTTTTGGCCTCTAAAAGAAGTGTTTTAAAGCTGAAACTTGATTGTGATAACTCTTCAAGAATTTCAATATGCACTTTTAATGTATGATTTCCAAAATTTTACATTTTTTTAAAGACATGTTTTGTTCATGTATGGTGACTAGTCTCTGGTTCTTGTTCTCAGTAATTAACACACATAACTACAGATATATATTCATAGTAATGACTTTGGATATGGCTGGATCTTGACCTGATTTGTTCATACTTGTAATGGTCTTTGTTTTTCTTTCTTGCCATGTATGGCATTTTTAGATATATGGAAGCCATGTGAAAGTGGAAGATATATCTTGTGCATCCATGTGAAGAGGGAAAGGATTCAGGCCTTGGGAATGACAAGTATGGCAAGAGGAAGATACCACTTTGGGGGGCAGCTGCTCAAAGGAAGAGAGGATGTCATGTGAAAGGTAGATATGTATTTTTCCTTCTTACGCTTCATTTTGGTTGTTGGGATGGCTATGCTTCTATAGGAAGGAGACCAAGAAGGGAAAAATTATGATCAACTTCACGGTTCATTTCCAAATTCAGAGTATGGGAGTGATATAGAGAGGAGATAACTGGAGTGGAAGGAAGCAAAGGTAATTAGCATGGGAGATGAAGGTGATATTCTACTTTATGGACCATGGTGAATGCTCATTTCTTGGAAGAGCAAGTGAGCAGCATCTTAAAGGAGAAGACAGAAAATGAGCTATTAGAGTTGGCTGCAACAATCGATCTTGAAGAACGTGAACAAATCATTAAAGGAAAATAACATACCTCATCAATGAAGGTTCTTGCACATATGAGGGAAGCTCTTGCTTTGTGTTAGGAAGGGAAAACAAAAGCTACAGACATGGAGTTGGAGGCAGCCAAAACCCTTGAAATGAAGATGGAAGAGCATGATGCTCATTCTATTGTTCTTGAAACAGAGAACCTAGCATTTGTTGAACATTTGTTGGATCCCGAGCTTCGTGGAGCTCTAAAAGGGCTTGGATGGAAGAAGATTTGTTGGAATAACAGGAAGGCTTCAGGTATGTCTTTGCTTTTTAATATGTTGATTGCTTAAATATTTATAAGGTTGTTTCTGAAATTCTGTCCACAAATATACACTTGTCTTCATCACTTCAAAGTTTTGTTTTTTAATCTTATTTTGAATATTTCTATGCTAACTTGTAAACAAGAGAGATGCATGACTTGATAGAAGTCCAATCATTAGAAAATTCCTAGTGAAGCATATGATGTCCTTGACATGCTATATAGGGAATAGCTTTAGTGGTAAGAGGTTGAAATTATGAGTTTTTTTAATAGTGTGAAAGAGAGAAAAAAAAAATGTCATGTTGTATTTATGTGTGTGTTGATGAGTGTGCAAGCATTGCTCGTCGTTTTCTTGATATTGGCTTCAAGAGCTAAGATTGCAAAGCATGCTACTAGCTACACATTTCTATTGTTGTTGTGAAGTGTGAAATTCCACCATAACATCAGTCATCCCATTTTTGTATGCAAGATGTCCTCCATGTTCAAGTATCTTTTCTATTCGACTTTAACCTTTCATGAAAGTGCTACTTTATGAGCTCGCATTATCATCCTTTTACTTTCTTCAGTCATCCATCTTCTTTCTTCAGTCATCCAGCTTCTTTGAATCCACTTGATGCGGCATTCCTTGTCATTCACCTTTTGATGTGTAGAGCAAAATCCCAATGTATGGAGAAGAGCTTGACATTCAGCTTTTGATGTGCAGAATGGCAGCCAATGTATGAAGAAGAGTTCCTTTGGATGTTGGCAAAGAAAAAAAATGTGTAACAGCCATTCACTTATGCCAATAGCTTTAGTTCTAATTTCTTAAAATTGATCCTCTATGTATGTGTGTTGTATGTGCGTATATTTATGTGGTTGAATTTCATGTGGATGGATACATATGGACATGTGTCATTCTATGTACTCTGCTTGTGCTTATACATGTATGTGAATATGTCTCTTTGTGTATACATATGTTTGCATACCTCGTTATGTATGTATTGTTGTTCTCTTAAATATATGATGTACAAGTGATATCTTATGTTCTTTTGTGTGCATGTGAGTGTCTATGTATTTGCATGTGATATATATATATATATATATATATATATATATATATATATATATATATATATATATATATATATATATATATATATATATATATATATATATATATATATATATATATATATATATATATATATGTGTGTGTGTGTGTGTGTAGTATGGTTGTCTCATCATGCGTTTTAAATTGTATACGCATACGTATATGTTTATGTATTTATCTATATGAGTTTCTTGTGTATGTGTTGAAACATATGCATGTGGATTTTCATGCAGGGGATGTGATTGTCTAAATATGTCTATATGTATGTTGTATGTAGCTATGTGTGTTATGCATATGTGATTGTCTTTTTACTTTGGTTGCCCATGCATGTGAATATGTATTGGCATGTGATTGCCTATTTTATTTTCATTTCAATTAATCCATGTGTGTCTAAGATGTATACATTGCTGGTATCTTTGTTTTCCCTTTGTATTTATAGTTTCTTTTTTTGTGCTAGAGCATATGAATAAAGACTCCATTAATTTAGCTTTATGCCTTTTGAAAATGGACAAGAGTGGAAGCCTTCTATTTGATTTCTGATTAAATAGGAAGTCTTCCGCTTCAATTTTTAAGAATAAGGTAGATGCCTATTCAAAAGACTCTTTGCCCTTTCAAACTTTATGAAAGAGGAATTCTATCTGGTTGAAGTTTCAAGGTTTCCCGAACACTGGTTAAGCACGAGTAGAGGTGGTTGTCTGTTGACGGTCATGGAGCACTCTGCGCTGACATGGAGAGAGAGATTGGAGCTACAGAGAAAAACCCTTGCGGCGCTGTGCATTTGATGATATCATGTGGTCATAGAGAGATAAGGCTAGAGATATGCATCATAGCCAAAGGAGAGAGAGATTTTTCGGAGCACGACTACTGATGCGTGGGAGAACCTCGGATGGAGAGAGAGAGAGATAGAGAAAGAGAGAGAGAGAATACGTCGGTGGCCACGTCACAGAATTCAAAGGCGCTAAAGGGGAGAGAGAAAGAGAGAGATGTGTGGCAATCAGCGCTGCATAAAAGAATCCGGAGACGGGGACTGTAGAGAGAGAATCACTCGCTGTCAATCTGGACAGAGAGCGCTCCTACGCTGTGAGAGAGACACATCCACAGGGTATGAGCTACCTGGTTATGAGGAGGTCAGGCATACAGCAGAGAGAGAGAAAGAGAGAGAGAGAGAGAGGGGACTCAATTGGTAATAAGCATTGTGCACGAGATTTCGGAGGGGCATTGCAGTCAGCGATCAACCCTTTCTTCGACTTTGGTGAAACCCTAAATGGTAATGTCTCTGCGAATACGTCTGGTTCTCAAGTTCTCGACAATCTGCAGGTATCTTCCATACCTTTAAGCGGCCTACAAAGCTCTAGTTCTATGTCGTACGCCGGTGCTCTGCAAGCTCCTCAACAAAATTCCTTCTCCATGTTCAACATGCAAGGTTTCGCAGGTATGTCTCCTCCTCAGTCGACTGTTCGGGACAGTAAAGGAAAAGAAAAAATTGATTTGGGCTTGGAGGTGGAAGATTCTCTCCCTAATAGACGTCCTGAACATGTAATAAATCTGGAACCCGAAGTAGAAGACAGAGAAGACTCCACTCTAGTCATTGATAGTACGTCCTTAGAAAAATGGAACAACCATCTGACTGAGAAAGTAGTCATTGGTTTATGTCATGGTCTTAGACCTGCTCAGGAAGTCTTAAAGAATTGGATGAAGGTTAACTGGGAAAGTAGAGGTTTATTTGCCAAACACATTCAGTATCTGCCTAATAACTACTTTCTGTTCTTTTTTGAGGATGGAAACAATGCTATGCAAGTGATTGCTGAAGGGCATTGGTTAATACGAAATACTCCTATCTCTTTTTTAAAATGGTTTCCTGGGTTCAACCCTAGAGGCCCAAAACCAACTAAGGTGCCTGTGTGGATTGAACTTCCTGATCTGCCTGTGGAATACTTTCCTTGGATTGAAAAGCTTGGGGGGCTTATAGGTAGAGTTCTTGGACAGAAGCCTAGGAATGGCTTTAACCCTAAATGGGATCCTTTGATGCTTGTCGAAGTCGATATCTCCAAAGACATCAAACCTATTCTTGTCCTTAAAAATTCTGAAGGGTACAAGCTGCATGAACAAAAAGTTGTATACAAGAATTTACCTAATGCTTGTTTTCATTGTTATAGGCAGGGGCATTTGATTAAGGACTGTCCCTCTCTTGTGAACAATCACGGTAAGGAGAACAGAGATGAGAAATCAGAAAAACAGGTTCCTGATGTTAAGAAAGAGGAGAATCCCAAGGAAGATATGGGCCTCAGAAAGCAGACAGGTAAAAACAAAAGGAGGTCCTATCAGGTCGGTCTAAAACCTGAAACTCTTGTTAAAGTTATAAGCAATCCTTTTCAGGTTCTTGATATGTCTAATACTTATGAGCCTGAGAACTCAGATTGTGCAGGCATTCAAAAGGGTAATAATGATCCTCTGACTGCCCTATCGGGTAGAAGCCACCTAGAAAGCGGGGAGGGATGGACCGTTGTGGGTAAGAAAAACAGTGTTAAGCCCCAATCTCTTAAATTTAATCCCTCCCCTTTGCAGATCCAGTCAGAAGAAGATAATGAGTTTGCTCTACAAAAATCTAATGACCCTTTTGTAGAACAATTGAACAAAAGTGATGAAGAGGGGATGTTACAGGCAGGTGTTTTGGATGATAATGAGGATAATATGATTATTGATAAGATGGCAAGTCCCTCAGTCAAAGACAAATCAAAGTCCAAAAGAAAAGATGTTATTAGGACTTCCATCTCAGCTGTGAAACCGATCAAGAATCTTAAAAAATAATTTTTTATGGATTTCCTCAATCTTATTTCTTTAAATACTAAAGGTTTGTCTGATCCTGTTAGAGGCAAGATCATTAGTAACTGGTTAAAAGATTCCTCTCTTTCTCCTGATTTTATCTGTCTGCAGGAACTTAAGATTGGTGGTGATCAACTGATTGCCAATCTGAAGATAATTTCCAGTAACTCCACCTGGTTTCCCACTAATCATAGTGGAAAAGGTGGGGCAGCTATTGGTATTAAGTCTAGTCTCAATCAAGTTGTTGAACAGTCTTTGATTAGTGAATCCAATCAGTGGATTGGCCTCAAGTGTAAAGATCCTTTCAATTTCACTATTATATCTGTTTATGCAGCTAATAATCCCTTTGACAGGTCCAAGTGCTGGGAGGAAATTGGTAAGCTTGATGGTGACCTTATTCTTACTGGTGATTTTAATATGGTCACTAACTCTGCTGACAGAATCGGTAATTGTAATAATGTGATTGCTGGATGTGAAAAAAATCAATGGTTCAGATTAGTGAACTTGCATAACCTTGTTGATATTTCTTCTAGTACTGGTCATACCTGGAATAACAGGTGTGCTAGTAATAGGCTTTCGGCGAGGCTAGATAGAATTTACATGAATTCCTCCAGATTTCAGGTTCTGTGGAACAGTAGCTGTACCATTGACCCCTCCCTTCAGATTTCGGATCATGTTCCTATTGTTGTTAAACTGGCTAGCAATAACCCGTCTTACAGAGCAGGCTGGCCTCACGTGGATATGTCTTTGTTTAAGGTGCCTATGGTTAAGGTGGAAATTATTAATATCTTTAAAAAGCATTTTATCCGGGGATGTTCCCCTTTCAAGGCCTGGGAGGCTGCTATTAAAGATGTTCAAACTGCTCTTGCCTTTTTTAAGAAAAAAGCCAGGGAGACCAGGTATAACAGAAGAATGATGCATCTTAAAGAGATAGACAGAATTGAAAGTTCCAATTTAAGTAGTAATGTTAAGATTCAGAAGATCCTGGAGCTTCAGGAAAAAGTGAGGTATGAAGACTACCTTCTGGCTTGTGGCGCCCTTGCCACGTCTAGAGAGTTCTGGGCTGGGAAAGTGGATAAACCTAATAAGCACATGTATGAGATTATGAGAAAAAAAAAAGCTAAAGATTTCATTCCTCTCTTAAGGAAAAGCAATGGTGAGGTTGCCTCTAGTATAAAGGATAACTTACAGGAGGCTGTGTCCTTCTTTACCAATGTTTTCTCTATGCCTCCCAAGAGAGGGGAGCAAATCTGGAGTGCAAGAGCTTCCATTGCCCTTTGTAGGAAGAAATTGGTTCCTCAGGGCTTGGTCTCCCTCCTTGATCTCCCCCTTTCTGTTGGTGAGGTTAGAGAAACCATTAGTAAGTTGAAGCCCTGTAAATCCCCTGGTCATGATGGTATTCCTAATGAGTTTTTTCAGGAGTTTAAAGAAATTTTGGTGCCCATTATTCTCTGGATCTGGCAAGAAGCCATAAGTAGAGGGTCTCTTTCTACCTTCATTAATACTGGAGTTATTAAATTAATTCATAAAAGAGGATCTAAGGATGATCTTAACAACTGGAGACCTATCTCTTGTCTGACTTCTCTTTACAAAATATATGCCTCCTCCCTTGCTAGAAGATTGAGTCCTTTGATGGATTCCATTATTCTTCCTGAGCAGAAAGGGTTTATTAAAGGGAGATATATCCTTGATGCTATTATCACTATTTGGGAAGGGATGGATTATGCTAAGGACAATAACATTGACACCTTCTTTTTCAAAATTGATTTTGACAAGGCTTATGATAGGATTGAGTGGGATTTTATTCTTCAAACTCTTCATGATATTGGAGCAGGGAAAAACTTTATTAAGTACACAAGTGTGTTGTTTGGCAATGCTCATTCCAAAGTTGCCATGAATGGTCACCTGTCTTCCCCTTTTAAGCTCTGTAGATCTGTTAGACAAGGTTGTCCCTTAGCCCCCTTACTGTTTGCCATTACTAGTGATGCTCTTGGCTGGCTTGTTAAAGATTGTATTAATAAAGGTCTTATAAAAGGTTTAGAAATCCCTCAAGCTGCTGACAAGCTTTGCTTACACATGTTTGCTGATGACACTAACCTTGTGATGGAAGCTGATCCCATGTCTGCTAACACTTTTTTAAATTGTCTTAATACCTTTTGTCTGGCAAGTGGTTCTGTTGTTAATCATCACAAAACTGGTTTTTTTGCTTCTAATGATTTTGTTCCAGACTGTGTGCATATGGCAGGGTGTGACATCATTAAAAAAGGTACTGTTTTCAGATTATTGGGTATCCCTATGGGATTTGAAATTACTTTTCAGCAGAGATGGGACTGGGTCATGGATAAATTTAGAGTAAAGATTTTTAAATGGATGGATATGCAGGCCAACATTTCCCGAAGAGTTTTTGTATTGAAGCATTATATTCTCCCTGGTCTAACTTATTTCCTTGCCTGTTGGCAGCCTTCCAAGAAGCAACTGGCCCAAATCATTGCTTTGTCCAGGAGGTTCTTATGGGGCAGCTCCAAAATTCCAAAAGTAGCTTGGAAGATTTGCTGTATGAAGAAATCAGAAGGTGGCCTTGGCCTTTTTTGCCCCTCTAGGATGGCTACTCAAATGGCTGCAAAATGGATCCTGAGGGCTATTTCATCTTCTGACTTTTGGGCCTGCCTGATTAAAAGAAATATCAAATTATTTTGCTTGAGTAACAATAAGAGTTGGTGTAACTTTTCTCTTTGGGATATTGTGTCTTCCCCTGACACCTTCGTCCCCAAAGGGAGTCAGTTGGTTTGTAACTTCTGGAAGGCTTGGATGTCTATCAAGGAAGGATACAAGCTGCCCATATGGTTTGCCAAGAATTACTCTTTTTTATTACAAGATTCTTTATGGGTTGGTTGGTTTACTAATTATAGGGAAGTCTCCCTCCCTATAAGGTGGCATAAATGTAAAAATTATGGTTTCAATAAATGGGAGGATCTGATGAGAAATGGTCAAGTGATTGAGGATAATCAAATTATGAATGTTAATGACCTGTCTGTGGCCTGTAAACAGATTATCAAAGAAAGGAAGCTGCAGCTGCTGAGTATGAGGGCAGAAAATCTGTGGGACAAAATTATTGCCTTGGCTGTGGTGGCTCAGGACATGTATGCTTGCTACAAGTCTTGCTACACCAGTATCCGTAACATATGTGGGCGTTTGAATAAAAAGTGGGACCTGTCCTGGAACTATCATCAATGGAGGTACAGGTTTCAAAGCATCTAGGCTTACCCTATGGCTAACAAGCATTCCTGTCTCCTGTGGCTGATCTTACACAAAGGAGTTTGGACTAGAAGCAGAGCTACAAAATATAATATTGATGCAGGATTGTGCAAAGTTTGTGGCAAGGTTGAAGACTTGGAACACTTGTTCTTTAAATGTAAAGACAGTATGGCCTTTTGGAAAATCATATTGCCTTATGGCAGATGGTGAGGGCTCATATTCTGTGGTTTGTGTGGAAAAACAGAAACAGCAAGATTTTTGACAGAAATGGAAAAAGTTTTCTTTTCTCCTGCCTTGTTGGAATTAGAAGAATAGCCTACATGTGCAGCAATATTCCCCTCAATGAGAAATTTCTAGATAAGAATCCCTTGTATATTGTCAAAAAGTACCCTTTTAGTTCTTGGAAGAACAAATTGCTCCAGATTCACTCTAGGGACAGAAACAATATGATCAGTTACTTTAACTGGTATATTAGGAACTATTTGATGTAAGGTGTGTGCTGGCTTGGGCTCCCTTGGCCCTTTGCCTTTTGCTCCTGCTCTTTTTCTGAGATGTTCTCCTCCCATGAAAAGTTGTGGGAGTAGCTCATGTATTTTCTTTCCTGCATCAATATTATACTTTCTGTTTGTGCTCAAAAAAAAAAAGAGATTTCAGAGGGGCACAGAGAGATTTTGGGGGCATCCTTGACACTGGACGGCGTGAGAGAGACCGCTGACGTCTTGGGCAGCTACAATGGAGAGAGAAAACTAGCGACACAGATAGAGATGCCCAAAGGGCAGTGCACATATGACTAGTAGCAGGTTGGCGCAGCAGCAAAATTTGGTGGCAGATCTTGGCTATGGAGAGAGAGAGAGATGGAGACAGAGTTTGACAGGTGGCTACAGAGCGACGCACGACTTCACGAGCTGCAGTGGAGTTAGAGAGAGAGAGAGAAATAGAGAGGACAGTCAGGCAGGAGATACGTAGAGAAACAGAGAAGAGAGAGAGAGAATGAGAGCTCAGAAAATAAAACACAATCTTAGAACAATAACACTACAGAGAAAGTAAGTGTGCGCTTAGTTTATCAACCATCGAAATAGGATGCAGAAAAAGCCGAGAATGATGGAGACTTTGAACTTGAACAACAAGAATATAGGTGACAATAAATCTAAAGGAGGAGGCATAAGAGGGTAAAAGATTGGCTATTAATGAATAGGTTTTTTTTAGAAACTTATGGGAAAATTTTGATGCTCAAAGGAGAGAAATACTTATGTAGTCAATGGGACAATAAAAAAAAAATTTTGCCTTGAACTACCTCTTTTGGAGCATAATGACCTGTTACCCAAAAATAGAATGAACACCAAATCATTATACTATGAAGTTGGAGTCACCTTGGGAACCTCTCCACGATTATCTCTACCATAAAACTCAAAGGAAAATGATTTTCCTCTCTCAACGGTACAATAAACATACATATCTATAATGGTTTTTAGTATGAGGAAACCCTTGGAAAAGATTTTTCTCTTTTTGTGTCACCTTATGATTATTCTCAATATATGTGATCACTCTTACCATGCATGATCAATTTCTTTACATTTTTACTAATGATGTTTTACCCCACCTCATGGATCTCCATGTCTAGGTGGTTCCTCATTGATACGAAGTGAAGAAAAGGTTCTTGAAGACTAAAGTCAAGATGCATTACCCCACCCCATGGATCTTGCTTGTGGAACTTCTTTGCAGGTCTAGGGGGTTCTGATTATATGAAGTGAAGAAAGTGATTGAAGGCTGAAGTGAAGTGTACCCCTCGTGGATCTTGCTTGTGGAACTTCCCTCTAGGTTACTGAGTGATCAAAGGGTATTGCGGTTTATGAAGTGAAGACAATTATTTGAAGAAGATTTGAAGTAGAGCTTGGACCAAAGACTGAAGAAAAGAAAAATTCTGAAGATCGAAGCCGAGTCCCATGGGCGCCTTCTCGCACTGTAGTGGGGAGTCTGCATTATATTAGGCCGATCTGCACTATAACAGTGGCATATATTTGTATTCACCTGTTTCGCACTGTAGCGGACTGCTGTATCACCGACCCACATGGTAGCGAGAATCTTTGTATCTCTGAGATTTTATTGGATGACTTCTATTATATTGGCATTATTGAGTTTATCTGCACATCGATCCGGTGACTTTCGTGTTTTATCACTGTATCTGGATTCTTTTGCACCCGACACCTACGGTCTTACGCGTACACACCTTCACTTGTCTCTTTCGAGAGGGTAGGGGCCTTACGATGATTGCCATTCTAGAGCGAGGGTGAAGTGCCTAGCGCAGAGACGCCACTCGCCAGACGTGGGAACGTCGCACACTAGGGGTCTGATCGAACCCCGCATGAGCTCTTCCCATTCACCTGCTTCCTTCCCGACACCTAAACCCGACGTGAAACAAGGCAGTTGCCCGCTGATGCTTGACGCATCACCCACTCCTTGAGAAGACAGATAGGGACCTGAGCATCAGATAGAGACTCAAGGTACCAGCATCAGATAGGGACCTGAGCATCAGATAGAGACTCAAGGTACCAGCATTTTAGGTTCTGGGATTTATTTGCATTGCTTCACATACACATTTTAAACAGAAAGATTGTTTGGTTGCCTGAGTTTGAGCATCCATGTTCTGCAGTAGTCTAGTCCATAGGTGTGTGCACTTGTTTCCTACTAAGACTAGGGATTTGTTGATTTCATATTTTAGATAGAACATTAGATACATTAGGAAAACATCATAAAAAAGAGGGGAAAAACACATTTGGGAATTAGACAGAGAGCGTTAGATTGACCTCCACCTCCTAGCTCGTGACCCATCGAGTCTCTGCTCTGATCTCTACTCTGAGCTAAGAGAGATAGTAGAGCCACTCACACTGGACATTGTTGTGAGCTCTAGGATAGACCAGAGAAGAGAGATGGAGGAAGTCTTCAAGGAATTAGTGATAGACAAATAGGGGGCTCGTGTAATCCAAGCGGTTTTGAGAGAGAAAGGCAAGTTTACGGGCCTGAACGTGATTGAATACCTAGATGTATTTGAGGAATAGGCACGGATCTATGGTCTGCCTGAAGACGTTTTTGCACATTACTTCACATGGGTAGTTTTAGGATCTATCCTAGCATCTATTACAAGACACATAGCAAAGCCCTGGGTGGAATTCAGAAAAGAATTACATAAGTTGTTTTATTTGGAAGATTTTTCCCAACATAGTAGAGAGGGATTCCTATGGTGGGTAAACTCTCCAAAACCCACTGCTTCCTGACTCATCTATTAAATGAGTTCTTGAGTAGGCATGCCCAACTTCCACAGGCCGATCTAGATGCATTGAAGCCTGACCTAGTCATTTCCTTCCTTAAGATCTTAGGTCTTGAAGACAGGACTGACGTCGAGAGGAGGATAGAAGAGCGTGGAAAGAGGTTTGGATTGACACAATACTCGGCCGTAGTGAGGAGAGAAGTGGAAGCGGTTGCCCAGATGAGGCAATGCCAGGTCGTATTATATGATAGACGTGCAGTATTAGCTCCACAACCACCTAGGGAGGCTCTGCTTCCAGCGATTCCGAACGTGCCTGCAACATCAGCTTCTGCTAATGTTGCATCCACTTCATGAAGACGAATGGAGTTACAGCTTGAGATTCTCAGCTGACAAATAGAGAATCTTATGACGATGCAAGCGTCTATGTCAAAAGAAATGGCCAGCATTCATAATAAACTCTATTTTATGGGGTATCATGACCCCTCCTCAAGCAAGTACTAGTTATGCAGATGCAATACAGAGAGGTACTATGCCCATTCCGAATATGCAAGGCTATGTGATGCCTTAACCTGCACCTCCAACGCAGCCTATTGCCCAACAAGCACCTGCACCACTAGTGCAGCGTACATTTCAAAGAAACACTGGACCTTTTGAGAAATGAGCGACTGGTGGGTTTGGAGGGGCAGAGAGATGTGTATGGTGCGATGCACAAGAGCATTTGTCATATGCCTGTGAAGAGCTTAAGCTAGCAAAGGAGCATCAATTAGTAATAGATATAGACAAGAAGCTTTGTGACTTCAGGACCCATCTTCCTCTACCTGTGAATTGGGGAAAGGGGAGAAAGAAGAAACTTTATGAGAATCTATCTGGCAAGAATGCAAGCATATCGGCTACATAGTTAATGTCATGGACAAAGGAAACCATCTTGAATCTCAAATTCCATGTGAATCCTTTATCTCATGATTGGTTTATATTTTGGGAAAACTAATGTTTCCATTACGTCTGGAACGTGTGAAAACCCTGAGATCGTCTGTCTACTTGCTTGATTCTGACATCCAGAGACCATGCTTTGAGTCGATGACATCATGATGATATCATCAAGTCACAACCGCCTCTGGGAACTGCCCTTGAAAAGCTATATAAGGAGGGGTTGGCCACATTCATAATCAGTCTTTCCAATACCAGTCTTGGGAGCTCAAGGAGTCGTGATCGCCAAGTAAGTACTCTTCAAGTTCCAGTTCTAGTTCTTGTCATGTTCCTTGTTCTAGTCTAGTTCTTGGACATCCTATCTTGTCCTCTTGTAATCTCGTAGTACGAGATCCTGTCGAGTTAGTTCTTGTATCTAGTTCATCTCCAAGAAGGGAGTTCTTGTAATCCAGATATCTTGTCTCATACTTACAATCCCGGGTTGTGGGATCTCCTGTATCATCTCTAGTCGAGTTATTCATACCTATCAGTCCCTGGTTGTAGGACATCTTGTATCAATCACATATTCTTGTATTGTTTTCCCTTTGCGGGTGTTCTTGTTATCAAAAGCGTATTTCCAAAACCTTGTCTATTGTAGTCAGAGAGCATAATCTAGTGCTCCCCTGACATTTTGGCAAGACTAGCGTCTATCGAAGACCAGGCATCATGGAGAACGCTTATGAACAGATTGTAGCATCACTTTAGAGTCTCCGACAACAAGTCGAAGACCTAAGTCATCGACAGACACAAGTCGAGATGGGACATCCAATGCATATAGGTGCACTTCTCCAAGAATTACAAGAACGAATCGGGAGTCTTCAAGCAAATCAAGGGAATATTCAAGTGAATCAGCGGCCTAGTACATCATTTATGAAGGAACCCAAGATTTACATGCCAGAAAAGTTCAACGGGGATCGCACAAAGTTTCATGGATTTCTCCAACAAGTTAAATTGTACATCCGTATGCAACCCGATAGATACTTTGACGAGACATCCAAGGTGGGGTTTATTGGAACCTTGCTCTATGGCCAAGCGTTATCATGGTTTGCCCCAATCTTGAAGAAGAACATGGTAGTACTTCAGGACTATAAGGGGTTTCTTCAAGAACTCACCGCCACATTTGGAGATGTAGATACAAGTCGAGTAGTAGAAACAAAACTTCGGAAGCTACGTCAAGGTAACCGCCCTGCTTCTACCTATGCATCTGAATTTAGGCAGTTGATATGTGATGTGACTTAGCATGAAGATTATTTCATAAGCCAATTTAGATGGGTTTTAAGAGATGATGTGAAAGACCTTTTGCGCACGATGTGAGAGGTTAAAACATTGAATGAGTATATCATGCAAGCTATTCAATGCGATAACCGACTTTTTGAAAGAAAACAAGAAAAAAAAAGTAGAAGGAGACCTCGCGAGTGGAAACCCTTCCAACCCAATCCTAAAGATGAGTCTATGCCTGAACCTATGCAAATAGATGTAACTAGGTTTCAGCCTCTAACACCAGAAGAGGAAGAGAGAAGGAGAGCTAACAAGTTATGTCTCTATTGTGGAAACCCTGGACATATTGCAGTTAATTGTCCAAACAAGAGAACAAATTCTAGAGTCGCAGTCACCCTTGTAGAGTACGGAAACGATGAAGTCCAGTTGTAAAAGAGACCGTGCAGTCGGACCATTATATTAGAAAGGGTCTCATAATTCCAGCTACACCCATAGAAACATGTCTTGCACCTGTCAAGTTAAACATGCCCAAGAAGACCCTTTCCCTTACAGCCTTGGTAGATTCAGGAGCCTCCTCATGTTTCATCGATGAAGGATTGGTTAAGAAACATGGAATTCCTATACTTTGAAAGAACAAACATATAGTACCTGAAGTAGTAGATGGATGACCTTTAGCATCTGGGAATATAACCATGGTAACCACATCATTGAGAGTACACCTTGGTGACCATGAATCCCACATATGTTTCAATGTAATATCAAGCCTAGTACATGTAGTTATCATTGGAATGCCCTGGTTAAAGAGGCATAATCTAGACATTAATTGGGAAAAGAATAAAATCACCCGTCGAGATATCCAAAAGAACCCAATATATGTCGGTGCCAAAGCCTTCATACATGCATTAGGGAAGGAACCTACATATATGATCTATGCCATGCCAGCTCAAGAATCCAAGAAAGATGATCTAGTACAACTACCCAATCAGTACAAAGGCTTTGAAGATGTTCTTTGAAAAGAAGAATGTAGATATCCTCCCAGAGCATAGACCTTATGATTGCCCCATAGATCTTCAAGAGGGAGCACAACCACCCTTTGGACCAATTTACAGACTATCTCTAGAGGAACTTACAAAACTACGCAAGAACATTGATGAGAATCTAGCAAAGGGGTTTATCAAACACTCAAAGTCTCCAACAGGAGCTCCTATTTTATTTGTAAAGAAGAAGGATGGGACTCTCCGGATGTGCGTAGACTATCGTGGATTGAATAAAGTCACTGTAAAGAACAGATATCCTTTACCACTTATATCAAAGCTCTTGGAACGCCTTCGAAAAGCAAAATTCTTCACAAAGATTGATTTTCGAGGAGCTTACAACCTTGTCAGGATCAGAGAAGGAGACGAATGGAAGACAACATTTCGAACAAGGTATGGCCATTTTGAATATGTAGTTATGCCATTCACTCTTACAAATGCTCCAGCTGTCTTCCAACATATGATGAATGACATATTTCGAGAATATTTAGATGATTTTGTTGTGATATACCTTGATGATATCTTGAAATCTAGAGGATCATGAATGTCATGTAAAGATAGTCCTAGAGAAACTAAGAGAAAAAGGATTATATGCGAAATTGGAGAAGTGATCTTTCCATAAGACAAAAGTGGAATTTTTAGGGTACATTGTATCAGATAAAGGAATTTTTATGGACCCTAAGAAGATTCAGACAATCCTTGATTGGCAACCACCTTCATGTGTTCGAGATGTACAATGTTTTTTGGGGCTTGCCAACTTCTATAGGATATTCATCAAAGATTACTCCAAGATAGTGACACCTCTTACCAAGCTTACAGGGAACTCCAAATTCTCATGGACCGAAGAAGCACAAAAAGCATTTCAAACCTTGAAATCAGCATTCACTACTGCTCTAATTCTAGTTCATCCTGATTCTACTAAGCCCTTCTTCCTAGAGACAGATGCATCATACTTTGCCCTAGGGGCGATTCTCTCACAATATGGAGATGATGGACACCTACATCTAGTTGCATATAATTCAAGGAAATTTTCTCCTCCAGAAATTAATTATGGAATTCATGATAAAGAACTTCTTGCTATAGTGGATGCGTTTGATACTTGGCGTCACCATCTAGAAGGAGCAGCTCATAAAGTTATCGTGTATACAGATCACAAGAACCTAGAGTATTTTATGACCACCCGCATCCTCAACAGAAGGCAATCTCGATGGAGCAACGTTTTATCCAGGTTCGACTTTGTCATCACATATCGTCCAGGACGGCAACAGTGTCAGTCAGATGCCTTGTCAAGAAGATCTTACCTTGCACCAAAGAAGGGTGAAGAGGCCTTTGATCAACAAGAGAGTGTATTACTCAAGCCTGAGCATCTCCAGTTAGCAGGTATCTCTTCAACCCATCCTGAAGATTCAGCCTTGAATCATTTGATTCGTGAGAATCTACCACAAATTATTTTGTAATGTTAAGCAAAAAACTCAAGAAGGAAAAGTCCAAGAAGTAAATGAATGGACCGGTTACTATTCTATAAGAACATATTGTATGTCCCTCTAGGAAAGCCCAGGATCCAAGTACTTCAACAACGTCATGACAACCTTGCAGCAGGACATTTGGGAGTAAATAAAACAATAGAACTCATATCTTGGGGTTTTTGGTGGCCTCAAATGTGGAAGGAATTCAAAGAATATATCCAAACATGTGACACTTGCAATAGATCTAAGGTACCACGACATAAGCCTCATGGCCTCTTGCAACCTTTACCTATTCCAGAAAGGCCATGGGCTTCATTATCTATGGATTTCATCACAGATCTACCAAAGTCAGATAAGTATGATGCCATTCTTGTTATTGTGGATAGATTCACAAAAATGGCATACTTCATTCCAACTACAAAGGCAATCACAGGTGCAACCACTGCTAGACTCTTTCTTAGATACATCTTTAGGCTTCATGGATTGCCTCATGGTATTGTCAGTGATCGAGGTCCACAGTTCATATCCAGCTTTTGGAATAGTCTTTGCAAGCTCCTTGGTGTTCAAGTTAAACTATCCACAACAAAGCATCCACAGACTGATGGACAAACAGAACGGGTGAATCAAGTCCTAGAGCAATATCTCCGTTGTACTAGCAACTATCACCAAAATGATTGGTTTGAGTTGTTATCCTTTGCAGAGTTTGCCTATAACAATAGTGCTCATGCTGCCTAAGCAGACTCCCTTCTTTGCAAACTATGGACAACATCCAAGGATGGATATACAACTCTCAAATCATGTCAAGAACCCAGCTGCCAAAGACAAGGCCCAATACCTGATGGACATTCACAAAGAACTCAAGGAAGAGATCCATAAAGGTCAACAAAAATATAAGTACTATGCAGATCAACATCGTGTCCAGAATCCATCGTATCAAATTGGGGATAAAGTATGGTTACTCAAAAACAATTTGCAAACTTCAAGGCCTTGTGCAAAGTTAGATCATCAAATATTTGGTCCATTTACTATCTTGGCCAAGATTAATCCAGTCACCTTCAAGATCCAGCTACTAAGTACTATGAGAATACATCCAGTTTTCCATGTATCCATGTTGGAACCATATCCGATTTCACCATTGAGGGGGGAGAGACCCAGTCCTTCACCACCTATGGAGATTGATGATCATGAAGAATTTGAGGTCGAGCATGTCCTAGATTCTAGAATATCTGAAGGAAGATTAGAGTACCTTATTCATTGGAAAGGGTATGACATCAGTGATCGTACTTGGGAACCTGCAAAAAGCCTTCAAAGAGCACCAATCAAGGTTCGAGAATTCCATAAGAAAAATCCAATGAAGCCGAGACGAGAGAACATGACCGCTCCTCGTGGAACCCGTCGCTTGAGGGGGAGGTAATGTCATGGACAATGGAAACCATCTTGAATCTCAAATTCCATGTGAATACTATATCTCATGATTGGTTCAGAATTTGGGGAAACTAATGTTTCCATTGCGTCTGGAACATGCCAAAACCCTGAGATCATCTGTCTACTTGCTTGATTTTGATATCCAGAGACCATGCTTCGAGTCGATGATATCATGATGACATCATCAAGTCGCAACCGCCTTTGGGAACCGCCCTTGAAAACCTATTAAGGAGGGGTTGGCCACATTCATAATCAATCTTTTCAATACCACTCTTGGGAGCTCAAGGAGTCGTGACCGCCAAGTAAGTACTCTTCAAGTTCCAGTTCTAGTTCTTGTTCTGTTCCTTGTTCTAGTCTAGTTCTTGGACCCATAAGAATTCCTTGGGTCCTATCACACCTGATGATGAGATGAGGAGGACAGAAAGGGAGTTTAGTAGGACTTTTTGGGCAAGAGAGACACCTGAAACGAAGGTGAAATTAAGAAGCAATGAGGAGTCATGTTTTGCTTTGGCCTTGATTGATTCAAGGTCATAAATAAATCTGATTTCTAAGAAGCTTTATGATCAGTTTAGGTGGCCAATAAATAAAGACCATGGATGGAGGATGAGGACAGCACATAATGGCTCAGGAGCGCTGCTTGAGGCATGTGCATTTGTGCCTGTGATGATAGGAGGGATTTCTAAGGAATTTCACTTCTTCGTCCGGGACCGTTGTTCATATGAGGCTATCCTTGGGCAGCCCTTTATAGCTGAAGTGCAAATGGAAATTAAGGCAATGGATGATGGATCTGCGTATGTACGAATCCGTTCTAGATCTGGCCTTCATTCTCTGCAAGTGATGACAGTGTGTCCGAATCACTTGAGGAACAGAAAGAATATAATAAAGAGACCCATTAACTCTCATGATCATGATGACTATATGCCTCTAGGAGAGTATGGTGCTTCTGCTGATCAAAATTTATGTTAGGATCCACTGTTGAGCAAGACAATAGTGGGGGTTGGTTTGATGTCTCGCATGATTCTGTACATAGTTTTGAGAGTTAAAGCTTGGACCGCAAAGACCGAACCCGAGACTCGTGGGTGCCTTCTCGCAGTGTAGCGAGAGGTCTACCTTATATTTGGTCCATTGGCACTGTAGCAATGGCATATTGTATTCGTCCATTTGCACTGTAGCGGATTTCTGTATCACCGACCCGCACTCTAGTGGGCATCTTTGTATCGGTGAGATTTCACTGGACGACTTTAGTTATATTTCCATCTTATGCATGAGCTTTCGCTCATCTCTTCTGAGAGGGTAGGGGCCTTACTACGATCGCCATACCAAAGAGAGGGCAAGGCACCCAGTGCGCAGATGCCGCTTGTCGGATGTGGGAACGGCGCACACCAGGGTCCTGATCCAACCCCACGCCAGCTCTTCCCATCACCTGACTCCTTCCCGACAACGTATCTAGAGGACTTGAAAAACTCCTTTGTGAGGCCATAAAAACGTGGGCTTTTCCTATTGGGGAGCGTATCGATAACTTCAACAATCTCATTATCTGAGATGCAATTGTCAAGGAGAGACCTCAAATTTTACGGTATTCTCGAGGGAGAGACTCTCGAGATGGCCGCCATGCAATCTCACCTATGGGGGGGAAAGGGCCATCGAAACCCCCAAGAGGTGCATAAAGTGGTGGAAAATAATAGGATTGTTTTCTTCTTTCGTTTTACGTTCGACCCCATTACAACCTATCAAGAAGGGAATAGAGTCTCTTGTTTGCTTCCTCTTGAGGATTCCACATATTTCTTTATTTGGTTTGTCGGCCTTACTTGCCCACCAATATTTAATGTATACTTGCAGGTTTTTCCTTTGAATTTCTTCTTCGTATCTCAGCATGCCTCTTATTTTCCAAAGTCCCATGTGGTATTGGTACTTCCCTTTGTTCACTTCCTCCTCAAGATGCCACAATCTCCAATAGAGCTTCTCCCTCTACCTCCACCAAATATTGCAAAGCATCTTGTGATTCATGACCAAAATTTGACGAGTCTTCTCAACCACAGCCCTCCAACTCTTGGCCTGTGAAGCACTATTGGCAAATGTTGAGTTCCAAACCATGGTAATTTCTTGATTGATAGAGGGGCGTGACTCGAAAGATGTCATGAAAGCATGAAACCAAGGTGCTTTCCTGAGCTTGAGCAATTGATTTGAAAGTGAGAATAAAAGGGTAGTGGTATGAAATGGCAAGGTCAATGTGTTTAGAGATGGCAAGTTGGCCGCACTGATGGATAATGTTCCATGCAATATAGCTTGTATCAAGTCTTGCTTTCCTCAATTTGCCCCTAGTTTGGAGGTTTGACGAAGAGAAGCCATTCGTATCTTTAATCTCCACAAGGTCTAGGTGGAGCTTGATTTTGTCCCAGATATCTTTCTCCTAACCATCAATGGTAGACCCCCTGTTGTCCCATCGATCCGAAGGGTCTTCCATCATGTTGCAATATCTGCAAAGCATCACCTTGTGGGAGAGTGCAACCAAAAAGACCCAAGTGTCAATCCTCTATGACTCACTAATTGGGGCATACATGACAACCACAATCAACAATGAACTGGAAGGGATCAGCAAAGAAGACAGCAATGGAACAGTGTTCTACATGCATGCATGTCTATATTTCTTAAGTTTGGAAATTGGGCTAATATGATGGTAGGTCACTCGACGTGTGGCTCCCACACGCATTGTGTGTAATGTGGTTTGGTTCACCAATATTCTTGCTACGGGAATAGTGAGTGAGTCTCTGTGTTCTAAATGCATGCGTGTCTATATTTCTTAAGTTTGGAAATTGGGCTAATATGATGGTTGGTCACTCTACGCGTGCCTTCCACACGCATTGTGTGTAATGCGGTTTGGGTCATTAATACTCTTCCTAGGGGAATGGTGAGTATGTAATTTGTGAACTGACGCTCGTTTTTGGTATGTGAGTATGTGCAGGTCATCGGCACCTTGGGTGGGTGATGCCCACGGGAACCTCAAGGAGGTGATTAGTATAAGGGAATATTTGGCCAACCTGACAGTTAAACAGTTCACACAGCATGTTCTTGCCTTGAGCTTCATGTGGAAGGGCCGTCTTTAGGACCCATCTCATTTAGTGAAAGTCACCCATGGCCAACATATAGATGGGAATGTATGTGTCCTGTAATTGGGGAAAGTGGAAAGGAAATAACGGGGGTCTATGAATTGGAGATAGACCTTTCCCTCAGAATGGGCTTAGACCCTTTATGCAATATTTGGTGGGGATTGAACCAGAATCACTTGATTACAAGTCAAATGTCCTTGAGCCCACCTCCCCTTCCGCATGGACGACCCATCGCCCTCTCCTTGACCTCTTCCCCCCATCCCTACCCTCCTCCTCTGCCCCCTCCTTCGTTGCTCTCCATCTCCCCCCTTCCTATCGGCCTCCTCCTCCCGTTTTGCGTCCCCCCCCCCCCCCCCCCCCCCCTCAACCCTACTCGGCCCCCCACTCCTGCCCCACCCCTTCCTTCCCTCATCCCTCAAACTTAAGCTCAGTGAAGATTATAATAATTTAAAGCTTTCCCCCACCCCCTTCCCCGTCCCATCCTTTCTTTTCCTATCTCGTTTCTCTAGAAGTCCTCCACGTGCCCTATTTTGAGCTTTACAGTTTTGATTTCAGCATTTTTCAACTTGAATATAGCCTTCTTATCATTATAGAAGTTTGATGATACCAAATCAGCTCAATCCCACTTGATTGTGAATGTTTTACTTTCATACATGAATTTCTCTATTAAATCAACCGTTTCACGTAAATCTTCTTTGATCTCGAGCCATTTCACAGGGATATTGCATTCCCCAAGTTTAATATGTATTCTACGTCAATTAGCTCATAACTTGCATATGTTGCATATATTTTTTATACAATAGGAATTTGACATTTTCCACATGGTTTCTGTTTTTGAAAACCTTCTCTTTTCCCTTCTCCTTTCCCTCCCTAGTCCCCCATATCTTCTCCTCATCTAACCTTGTGGCATCCTGAATTTTGGAGAATTTAGATAGTTAGGAATGGCACATCGTTCCTCTCACCTTATAGTCATCCTCTTGGAGGAGAGATGCCATAAGTGGCAGGCATGTGTTGGTAATCAAACGTTTTTTTTCCTTATTTTCTTTTGCACGGATATGTTTCTACCTCTTTCTCTTTGACACGCCCTCTGCATGCAGAAATTGTGAGCCCTATCCATGTGAAACTTGTACAAAGCACCTTTTCAACGAAGTTTTCCAATTTATAATTTAGCTCTGTATTTCATTTTAATCCTCCCTATTTCATTATGTACTAACCTACGAGGTAAATGAACTTCCAAGTATGAAGGTAAGTTTAGGAGATCCTATAGTACAAAGAAGTGCATTTTTTTTAATGGAAAATGGTACTCAAACACTTCATGATGCAAAACGGAAGAAAAGGATAATCCTCCGTGCAACATTCTTACTGTCCTTTGAATGACATGAATAGAAAGGTTGGATCGTTCGCAACATATATAAAAACCTATTATCAATAGAAATTAAAGACTGAAGGTCTATATAAGAAACGAAAAGAGGGTACAAGAGAAGAGAGTTAGAGTTAGGAATTTTCGGTAGCCTACTAAGCATGTGCATCTTGTAGTGCCACACATTTTTGCTAGTGTGTCTTTTGTATTTTGTGATACACAATTTTGAAGTATCATTTTCGTTGTTAACAATTGATTTCTATTCTCAACCTTTTTCTATTTTCTTTTGCGAATGTAGGTGTTGAATAAAAAATCTTCTAGTAAGTGGTAGTGTATTGATGAAACCTTGAAGTTGAGAGAACTAACAAGAGCCTGTACGATTTAATTGTTGGAGAGGTTAATCAATGTCAAAGATTTGTGGTACAAATAGGATGATGAGGAACAATTAATTGAAGTCCCAACCTTAAATTTCTTGGCCTACATGTTTTTTTGTAATTAGGGGCCTATCTGTGAATGATGAAATCCGTAGCCAATATCTTTTAGATAGGTTTTGAGTACTACGTGGAATCATACGTGTAGAAAGTTTAGATGGCTAGGTCGAAGTGAAGGAAGACAACAATTCAACCTTAGCATCATATATTTTTGAATTTTGCTAAACATTAATCTAGTAATCTCTTAGGAACAAAGTAAGGTAAACCTAACATAAATGAATTTATCAAAATGGCAATCACGATGGGGTCGGCTTGTTGAAGGTTTGCGAAATACCACAATGTGAAAGTAGAGGAAGTCAAACCCGACATGGGCTACATGGGACATTAGGATAGAGAAAGGTTGTTGAAGGTTGCACATGCGTAGGATCCATTCTAACCTAAATTATTCGTTACACATAAAAGAGAACTCGATATTTTCATTCTTAAAAGTGGTTATAACCACTCCTTCTTTTGTTTGCTTTACTTGCTTTAATTCTTTTCACACAACTTTATCTTCTTCTAAAGTGGTAATAACGAATGTTTGCTTTTGTTCTTTCCGATCCTCCTTAGCAGCTTTTATGTCAAAAACCATTGATGCATAACAAAAGTCATCAATGCGTACTTCCTTTTCTACACTACAACATATCGAGGGTATACCGAGGTTGCTACCGAGGCAAATGAACGGGCGTGAAATCTTCGCGACATCGGTGTTACAGTCGGTATATACGTCAGAAAGAAAGTGCCGGTATGGCGCCAGTATAAGCATCGGTATATGCATCCGTATAACCGTCGGAAATACCGACGGTTATACCGACGCTTATATCGACATCCCGCTGGGTGTGCCGGCACATATACCGACGACCATACTGGATGTGCCGATGCGTATACCGACGACCAAACCTGCACAAAATTTTTTGGGCATAGTGTGTTGTCTTTTGCTACAGCATGATGTTGTTTAGAAAAAGACAATACACTCTGCCCAACTGAGTACATGTGTTATGTACTCTAATGGCAACCAAAACATAAACTTATAGGAACAAAAATGAACAATGATTCATGTACAGAAAGTCGTATATTCCATAAATGGCACTTACATATAGGAATCGAATACAAAATTATGGTACATCATTGCCACATAGGAGTGTAATACAAAATTGTGGCAATGTGACAAAACACTTCCATATAGGAATCGAATACAAAATTATGGTTCATGATTGTCGTATGCGAGTGTGATACAAAATTGTGGCATTGATCAAAATATTTACACCTACAATCCTGCAACAAAACATATGTATAAAATAAAACCAATTAACATGACATTTATAAACAACAACTAGAAACACGAAACCAAGATATAACTTTACCTAATCAAGAATATTCTCCCATGAGATGATTGCACCACGCCTCTCTATGTCTTGTAACAGTGCAGTCAATCCATGTCGATATCCATACGATTCTTCTGCTCGCGTTGGAGGACGACCCACTGCCAACTCCTATAGTAAATATGTAAAATGTTAGATGAATATACATAATATACTTAACACAAACAACTTCAATAATTAACATCATACTTACAAATTGGTAGTGCATACTGTCGTATCCGCCGCTGCCTAAATGCGACGTTCCAACCGTATCTAATCGAGTGGCCGCCGCATCTCTTTGTTGTCGATACTGATCAAGAGTATGTTGATACTCATCCTGAATCGATTCCCATTCTTCGCCGTCTAGCCATACAGGCTTCGGTAAGCCTGCTTTGAAAGCATCGCGAGCTTCCGATCGTCGATGCGACATCACCTCGCGTGTTGTATGTTGTATCCAATCAGAACTCACAACTGGATTGCCAGGTGCTGGCCGGTACTCTTCATATATGCATTGTGTGATATGATTTTTAGAGTCTCTATCCTGTTCGGTCCATTTTAACATTACTGAATGACCGAATTCGATCGAGCAGAGTTGTCGTATACGTTGTCGCATTGACTTCCCCGCCGCATCCATAACGGGAGCTCCATTACGGATATGATATATCTTTGATTCATCGTGATCGTGTGCACCCCATGGTGTACGTGGAGATCCATCTGATGCAATATGAAGATCTCATCTCATCCAATGTATATATATGCATGCTTAAGCTTGTATACATATACATTCATGTATACATATGCTTGTATACATATGCATTCACGTATACATATGCTTGTATACATATGCATTCACGTATACATATGCTTGTATATGTATACGTGCATACATATACATATACATATGCTTCCTTGTATATGCTTGTATGCATATGCTTGCTTGTATACATACATGTACATATGCTTGCTTACATATGCATGCATGTATACATATGCATGCATGCTTACATATGCATGCTTGCTTACATATGCATGCTTGTATACATATGCTTGTATACATATGCATGCTTACTTGCATGCATATGCATTCATGTATGCATATGCATGCATGTATGCATATGCATGTATGCATGTATGCATATGCATGTATGCATGTATGCATGTATGCATGTATGCATGTATGCATATGCATGTATGCATATGCATGTATGCATATGCATGTATGCATATGCATGTATGCATGTGCATTCATGAATGTATGCATGTGCATTCATGCATGTATGCATGTGTATGCATATGCATTCATGCATGTATGCATGTGCATGCATGCATGTATGCATGTATGCATGTATGCATATGCAGGTATGCATATGCATGTATGCATGTGCATGCATGCATGTATGCATGTGCATGCATGCATGTATGCATATGCATGTATGCATGTATGCATATGCATGTATGCATATGCATTCATGCATGTATGCATATGCATTCATGCATGTATGCATATGCATTCATGCATGTATGCATATGCATTCATGTATGCATATGCATGTATGTATGCATATGCATTCATGTATGCATATGCATATGCATGTATGCATGTATGCATTTGCATGTATGCATATGCATGTATGCATGTATGCATATGCATGTATGCATGTATGCATATGCATGTATGCATATGCATGTATGCATATGCATGTATGCATATGCATGTATGCATATGCATGTATGCATATGCATTCATGCATGTATGCATATGCATGCATGCATGTATGCATATGCATGCATGCATGTATGCATATGCATGCATGCATGTATGCATATGCATTCATGCATGTATGCATGTGCATTCATGCATGTATGCATATGCATGCATGTATGCATATGCATGTATGCATATGCATGTATGCATATGCATGTATGCATGTGCATTCATGCATGTATGCATATGCATGCATGTATGCATATGCATGTATGCATGTATGCATGTATGCATGTGCATTCATGCATGTATGCATGTATGCATATGCATGCATGCATGTATGCATATGCATGCATGCACATGCATGTATGCATATGCATGCATGCATACATGCATGCATGCATGCATGCATGCATATGCATACATGCATGTGCATGCATGCATATGCATACATGCATACATGCATGAATGCACATGCATACATGCATATGCATTCATGCATGTATGCATATGCATGCATGTATGCATATGCATGCATGTATGCATATGCATGCATGTATGCATATGCATGTATGCATGTATACATGTATGCATATGCATGTGCATGTGCATTCATGCATGTATGCATGTGCATGTGCATTCATGCATGTATGCATGTGCATGTGCATTCATGTATGTATGCATATGCATGCATGTATGCATGTGCATTCATGCATGTATGCATGTGTGTGCATGCATGTATGCATGCATGCATGCATGTATGCATGCATGCATGTATGCATATGCATTCATGTATGCACATGCATGCATATGCATGCATGCATGCATATGCATGCATGCATGCATGCATGCATGTATGCATGTGCATTCATGCATCTATGCATATGCATGCATGTATGCATATGGATATCCCCCTCTCTCTCTCACTCTCTCTCTCTCTCAAACAAAAATAAAGAGAAGATATTAGAAAACAAAAATATAAAGAAAGATAAAAATATACAAAAATATAAAGTGATATATGTTTTACTTACATTGATGTATGTGGAGGTATTCCACTTGAAGTGCTTCTTCGTCGAATTTCCAAAGCTTTGATGCGAAATTCTCCTGCAAAACCAAACAAAGAAGGTATTAGCAAAACCAAAACTTCAGATCTACATAAATAGAGGTCTGTATAAAGAGAGAGAGAGAGGGAGGGAGAGAGAAAGAGAGAGGGAGAGAGAAAGAGGGAGAGAGAGGAGGAGAGAGTGAGAGAGAGAGAGAGGGAGAGAGAGAGAGAGAGATAGTGAGAGAGAGGGAGGGAGAGAGAGAGGGAGAGAGAGAGAGAGAGGGAAGGGAGGGAGAGAGAGAGAGAGAGGGAAGGGAGGGAGAGAGGGAGAGAGAGAGAGAGAGGTAACAAACAGAGTTCTGCTCTACTGTTGGCGCGCACGAGCTTGAAGGGAGTTCTACATTCGAAAATGACAAATTTTGGGTTCGGACCTAGTTAAAAAGAGAGCGTCAGTATATGCGTCGGTATACGTGTCAGTAGTTTCAGCAAAATACCGACGCGTATACGGACGCTCATACCGACGTTGTGATTCCGAACCGACGCGGCTATGATTCCGAGGCAATGCAGCTTTCCCAAATTTCTCGAGGGGTATACCGACGCCGACAGCTGCACGTCGGTACACAGACCGTCGGTATTCAGTTGATATGTTGTAGTGCTAGTTCCCTCTACTTTTGAGTGTCAATTTCTTATAATTGTTTTGTTTTTCTTCCTAGGATCCCAAAACAATGTCTTAGAGAAACGGATAATCCTCAACTTCATTGTCATCTTCTTCAAATATTTCCTCTTCCTTAGGAGGTTGAGGAATACCCATTAGATGGTCCATTCTATGCATCAATATAGAATTTCTTGGTTATAAAAAAGAAGGTTCTTCTAGCAATATGGGTGTTGGTTGCTCATGATTCCTTTGTTCATCTAGTTTTGAAATAGTTATTTTCTTCTCTTCCTCCTTTGCCTTTTGTTTATCCTTTTTGGGTCTTACTTATTTGACTAGTTTAATTACTATTATTTTTCTCTTTTCCTAATCATAAAGCATCAAATAATTGTTTCAATCTTTCTCCCTCTTAACAAAAGTGGTTTGTGCCTTTGCATTCATCAAGTTTTCATGTAGCTTTTCATACGTCTACAAATCCTCCCTAGTCAAGTTTGTAGATTTACAAAAAAATTCTTCTAATACCTTCTAATACTACTCTTCATAATTTTTTCTTTTATCTTCACTCCCATCAGATACTATGTACATAGCTTTTGTTTTGTTGTCATGTCTGATTGTGCTATTATATCTACTTTGAAGAGCCACCACTTCTTCATTGGTGGGTGCTTCCAAGTTTACTACTACTTTTCTTGTGTCTTCTTTTACCCTGATTATAATGTCATGATCTTTAGGGTCTATGAACTTCAGTCTCTTTCTTAAGTGTCTTGCTTTAGCCACTTCTATTACCTTTAGCAAGGATTTGCCTGATGGTCACCTTATTGTTGCTTTTGGAGTTGTATCCATCTCCTTTCTCTTCTTTTGTCTTACCGTCTTGGATTGATTTGCTAATGGTTCAATAGAAGCTTCCATTTGCCTATAACTCACCATAGGTTCTGCCTCCCCCTCTTCTTGGACTGCTACATGTATGATTCTTGTAAGTATTTTTCCTCCTTCTATGAAATTATTATCCTTCCAATGAGTAGGTTCTTCATATATATACTTAAGTATAGATCTTGACATGTCCATCTTCTTTGTGCTCACCATATTCATGAAGGCAAATATCACAACCATGTGTGGTTGTGTCTACATTTTCATCTATGTAGAACAAAAATGTTGCTAAAACAATCTGACAATGATGTTGAGTGCTTCAAGTTCAAAATCTATGAATTTCTTGATCAACTGCTGATTGATGTGTATACCTTTGTAGACTCCTTCAAAATTAGTCACATTACATCTGACGTATTCTTTTTGGTCATCCCTTATGTTTATGTACTACTTCCATAACTCCAATACACCTTGGAACATCAATCACTATCGTAGATAATTCCAAGAACCCCTTCATGCCCACTTATTCCCGAACTTCTCGTATATACTTACTTTTATTGAGCTTTTGAACGTCTCATCACTACTATAAACTCGAACTATCTTTACTTCACCAAGTTAATATACTTGGCCACTCTTGTCATATGCTCCTTCGCCTCTTCTAAAGTTTCCCTTTCATCCAGGAACTAGTGACCCCTAGTTGGCATATCAATATACCGCGTTTCCTAGGCCATGTGCAAATTACTCCAATGTTCTTTTCATTAATCTTCTTCATCATTTTTATAATTTTGATACAAAAATCAAGATTCCAACAAGATTACATGAAGAAGAAAAAATAATATATACATATATACAGATTTATATATCAAGAAAAACTCTTTGGGTATGGAATAAAAAATTCCCAAAAACATATTTTCATGTGTAGCATTTTGTTCTACAACTTAAAGTATAAATTTATTTCTTTAGAATAGTTTAAATTATTTCTTTTCTTTTTTATTATTTTATGCAAAAACAATAGTTTAACATATAAGCCTTAGAGTGTGTGTTTAAAGAAATCATTAAATAGTTACATTATATAATGACAAATTTATGAAAAGAATTCTCCCATCTTTTGTTCTCATGCACTTCTTCTATTTGCACTACCTTCGTTTTTTGCTGCTTTTTTTTTCATTATGCTCATTCCTCCCCCCTCCTAATTTTCTTTCATACTGGATATGTAGGTTGGGTAATCCTTGTCCCTTTCTTGTTTATTGATGCATACTTGTTCATGTCCTTTCCAATTGATTATGCAATTTTCAACCTTTCAATTGCTCGAAGAAATCTCTCCAATGATATTAAAGACTGCAATTTAGTGTTTCTTAAGGCATTTCAACATTCCTCTCATCGAAGAACTTAAAAATGTCAAAACATTTTTACCAAACATTGCTCTATACAAAGATTTACAAAAACGAAATTAGAGTAATATATCACAAAAAATAAAAGAACCGAGTAATAAAAATCATTTTTCTTCTTGATACCCATTTTTCCTTAATTTTTGGATTCTTTCTTATGCTTCTTGTTCTGCCCCTTGTCTAGTTCTTTCTTGTTCATCATTTCTATGTGTTCCAATATCTGTCTTATGCCATTCTTGATGACTAAGTGGTTCTACATATTTTTTGACTGTACAACCACTTATATAATTATGCATGATTAATCCATCTAGAGTAGCCAATTGTATCGCACCACTTAGACTGAGCTTGTGTAAGATATATGTTCCATTACCTCTTTTACGTAATTTCGTAGCCAATCCTTTTACTTTGAATATCACATATCAACATTCATGTGCAAATGAATAGTGGAACAATGTGACTTTGCTATGATCCCATGTGAAGGCGATAATGATGGGGAGTCAAAATCCATCATACTTGACCCTTTTTGTAACTCAAAGGAAGAGTAATTATACCTATTGGATCCAAAGACCTAGAAGCAAAACACGTGCAAGAATGTGTTACTAACCACTCAAGTTGAGTCCAAAGCAAGAAAACGAAACACGAAAAGATTCCTTTAGCATAAAAAGAAGAGGAATTATTCTTCAAAATGCTAGAGAAGAGAGAAAAACTACAAGAAAGAGGTAAAAAAAATCATGCTGAGGATGCCAAAACGAGAGGCTCTCATGGGAGAAACTTACGATCATAAGGAAATGAGCAAGAAATTGTAGTAATAATTGAAGACGATGAAGAATGAAGCACATACATAGAGAACAATTTAAGTGTTGAAGGAGAGCAAGAGTTAACTCACCTCTTATGAGAATAGTGAGATGTGTTTGCTTGGACGTATAAGATTTGAAAGGGGTGGATCCAAACATTTTTTCACATAGGATCATCACGACATTACAAGCCAAGGGACAAAGATAAAAGAGGAAATTATAGAAGAAAGATTTATCTATGAAATTGAGCATTTTGAATGGGTATCCCCCCATTGTGGTTGTGCCCAAGGAAAATGGTAAACCACATGTGTTTATTAACCAGAAGAAAGTTAATGCAACCACTATAAGAGATAACTATGTGCTTTCTATTGTAGGAACATTTATTACAATGGGTAGATGATGAGGAATTTTAAAGATTTTTTTATGCAATTTTGGGTTATAATCACATGTCCATCACCCAAAAGACCAACAAAGGGTCTTTGCCACTTAATGGGACATCTTTATATTTTGTGTTATGCCATTTGGACTTACCAATGCAATTGCTACTTTCCAAAGGCTCATGTTTCATGACTTCAAAGAGTTCTTACATAAGAATCTAGAGGTATATGTGGATGATTTGTGTGAGCATTCACACATATGAAATAATCACATCCCGTGACTCACACAAATATGTGTGAGGATTCACACATATGACATAATCACAACCCGTGACTCACAAAAATATTTAATAGATGCACAAACTATCGTGTACTAGAACCCATAAAAGTGTGTATTCATGCTTTGACAAGGCAAAATCTTAGGTCATATATTGCTAAAGAATGGAATATCCATGGATAAAGATAAATGGAGATCCATAGAAGATTTACCAAGACCTATAATGATAAAGGAAGTACATGCATTCATTGGCCATTATAGATTATTATCGATAATTCATCCATATCTCTGCAATCATAAGCAAACCCTTTTTTACAGTGTTTTGAAGAATTTTGAACCGAACAATGAATGCAAAAAGTCATTTCTAAAATTACAACATGATTTGTGCTCAGCAAAATTGTTAAAACAATTGGCTGGAACAAGCCTTTCAATGTCCATGATGAGACCTCCAATATCGATATTGAATGTTTGCTAGCATAACCTAATAATGAAGGAAATATAGGCATGGTCATAGCGTACGTATGTGATTAGATAAATGAACGTAGCACAAATTAAATATACCACAACTTAACATGAAGGATTAGGTATGGTCTATGCAGTAAATCAATGCTCATAATGGATTTACAAGGTAAAGAAGAATTCTCATGGCTCAATTAATAGGTATAACGCAAGGCTTGTAGCCAAAGGGTTTGCACAAACTCAAAATATTGACTATGAAGAAACATTCTCACTCATGGCAAAAATACCCACAATTAGAGTACTCATCAGTGTTGTATCTTCCAAGAACTGGAAGATATATCAAATGGATGTTAATAATACTTTTCTAAATGGTTGGATTTCAGAGGAGATATACATGGCTCAACATCTTCGAAGATCAATCATATCCAAGAATTGTATGCAAGTTAAGGAAAGCCTTGTATGGCTTGAAGCAAGCTCATGGAGCTTGGAATCATAGGCTTGTCACTTACTTGTAGGATAAAGGTTTTATTGTAAGCAAGGTAGATCCTTCCATATTCATTGAGAGGAATCACTCATAGGTCATATACCTTTGTGTATACGTGTATGATATAGTCATTATAGAAAGTGATGAAGATGGAATCAGGAAGATCAAAGCTCAAATGAAGGAGTTCAAGATCACTGATCTTGGTCTTCTCACATACTTCATAGGTTTGGAAGTGGTATACAAAAAGGAAGGTATGTTCTTAACTCGGAGAAAGTGTTGATATATTTAGGTAGTGATGTGTGTGAACACTCTAGGACCGCCGGGGCACTTTTTTCCCTCTTTAGGAGGTTTTTTTCCCCCGGCTTGTATATACGCCTATTGCCCTAATGGGCTACTTATCTTTGTACATTTTCTAGTAATACATTCAGTCTTGTGTGTTGTGCTCCAAGCTTCTTTTTCTTCCTTGTGTTATTCGTGTGCTTCCGCAGACGTCTAACTACAACAAGTGGTATCAGAGCAGGTCGTCGCTTCTTCTAGGGCGCCGTCGACACTCCTCCGTTTGTAGTCTCAGATTCGCACGAAATTTGGTGAGCATACTCAGCGCTTGTGCAGGCTATTTCGTCCTTTTGTGCCAAAGGTATATACCAATTTCTGTTCGCCAACTTAAGCGTCTCGAAGTTTGCTACAGGTCTAGCAGAACTCGTCTGGGCAGTTTCGTTCAACTTTTTGAGATACAGTCAATTTTCTGCATCAAGGTATTTTAGTTACCGGCCATGGCTTAAAGAAGTGATGTATTCCGTATGTTGGCTGTTGAGGATAAGTTGGATGGTACCAACTACCCATTATGGGCTTATATGATGCAACATGTACTGGTTGCAAAAGGATTGTGGAACATTGTGCAGGGTGTTGAAAGACGTCTTGTTACACCTGTAACGACAGGTACTGCAAATACAGGTGTTGGAGCTGATGAAGATGGTGTCGAAGATGATATTCCGCAGATTCCTGTTCGTGCTGCTGTTTCTGTTTCACCTACTGCAGAGCAGATTCGTTGGGATGGCAGAGATGCCCAGGCACATGCATTGATAGCTTTGTCTGTCAAACGTGCCATTATTCCTCACATTCACTCTTGCAGAACAGCAAAGGATGCTTGGGATACACTTACCACTTTGTACCAGGCTAGGAATGAGGCTCGTGTTGCTTACCTCCGAAAACAGTTGGAGAGTGAGCACATGAATGAAGGTGATTCATGGACAATTTTCTTACAAAGATCAAAGACCTGAAGGAACAAATGATTTCTGCTAATGAGGTTATACCAGATAGCTCACTTGTGCAGACCGTTCTGAATGGTCTTCCTGATTCATTTCAGAGTTTTGCCTCTACTCTTCGGTTGATGATGAAAGGCAATCCGAATGCCTTGTCATTTGAGGAATTAGTCTCTGTTCTGTTGCAAGAAGATCAGTCCAGGCAGAACAGGTCCATTATGCGTGTTGCAAATCAAGCTTTCTTGGCTAGTCAGAAGGGCAAAGGAAAATGGAGCTCTTCTACTAGTAAGCAGAAATCTGCAAATGCTGCACAATCGAAGAACCAGGATAAAGATGAGAAGAAATCAGAAAAGCAGAAATTGTTCTACAAGTACTGTAAAGGAAATGATCATATTATAAAGAACTGTCCAAAACTCGTTGCTGAAGAGGCAAAGAAGAAAGAGGCTGGAATGGTTGTTGCAAAGGCCTCTACACCAAATCTTGTGCAAATCTTGTGCAAATCTTGTGCAAATCTTGTGCAAATCTTGTGCAAATCTTGTGCAAATCTTGTGCAAATCTTGTGCAAGAAGAAGAATGGGCATTTACTACTGTCTGCAGTTTTGACCCATCTTCTCATGATCAGTGCATGTCTGTAGTAGACTCAGATGTTTGGTACTTTGACAGTGGGGCGACCAAACATATTACCTCGCAGTGCAGTTTCTTCTCTTCACTCGAGCCTGCCCCTACAGAGAATACTATCACATGCGCCAATAACTCCTCTTATCCTGTTATGGGAGTTGGTAAGATCATTCTGACTACTGCTGATGGTAGTTCTTTCACTTTGTCAGATGCTTTATTTGTGCCAGGGATCAAAAAGAACCTGTTATCAGTTTTTGCATTAGCCAAGATTGGCTTGGTTGTGAAATTCGTTGATGACAGGTGTACAGTCCATGATCTTTCAAATGGCGATGTGATTATTGCTTCTGGCATTTTATGTCGTGGGTTGTATAAGCTCATAGACTATGAAAGATCTGTGAATGATTCGACATGTGCAGTTCATGATTCTCAGGCTATGTCAGATGCAAAGCTTTGGCATGCACGCTTTGGTCATCTGAATTTCGCTAGTTTGTTACGCCTGCAGAAATCCGAAATGGTATCCTCTTTGCCCAAACTTGAGGCACCAGGAAAACATGTCTGTGAAGGCTGTATTTTGGGCAAAATGCAGCATTCTTCCTTTCCAAAAGATGGTTCAGTTCGGGCTACGCAGAAATTGCAGCTTGTACATAGTGATGTCTGTGGTCCTATGCAGACACCCTCTTTTGGAAATTACCTTTACTTCATGACTTTCATTGGTGATTTTTCCAGGCATGCATGGGTATATCCACTCAAAGCAAAGTCCGAAGTGTTCATGTGCTTCAAACAGTTTTTGGTTTTGGCTGAAAATCTATCAGCATGTAAAATGGGCACCCTCCGTTCTGATCGGGGGGGGGGGGGGGGGGGGGGGGAATATATGTCTTCAGATTTTAATGCATTTCTGGCTGAACGTGGGATAAAACACCAGTGTACAGTGCCGTATACACCTCAACAGAATGGAGTTGCTGAACGAAAGAACAGGTCACTCATGGAGATGGCGAGGTGCATGGTCAAAAGTCAGGCTTTACCACAGAGTTTCTGGCTTGAGGCTGTCATGTGTGCAGTATATGTACTGAACACGTGTCCCACTAAAGCGTTGCAGTCTATCACTCCATATGAGGCTTGGCATGACCGCAAGCCATCTGTTGCTCATCTGCGTGTTTTTGGTTGTTTAGCATATGCATTAGTGCCTGAACAACATCGCAGAAAATTGGATGATAAGGCAGTAAAATGTATTTTTGTTGGATACAGTTCTGAAAGTAAAGGCTATCGTCTGTATCATCCATAGACTAAACGCATTCTAGTTAGCCGTGATGTTGTCTTTGTGGAAGATGCTATTCAACCATTGCTTTCATGTACTAAGGAGACATCTGTTAGCTCCAAAGACATGTATGATACTTTGATGCCTCTTTTTATAGGTGGACAGGCTAGTGTTGGTCCTAATGAGGCAACTTCTCAGCCTTTGCAGGTTTCATATGATGATGCAGATCATTCCATTTCTGATGCAGATTTACATGATGCACTTGTTGATGAGAGAGCTGATATTGAGCAGGAAAAAACTATGCCAAAATGGCTGGTGCAGACTTTGCGTGACAGCAAATTAGATGCACCTTTGTCATATCGTACTCGTTCAGGCTCTCATAGTACCTCCTTTGCATCAGATTGCTATGCTATGGCTGCATCTAGTGTCTCTGATGAGAATGAGTCTGTTTCTTTTGATGAAGCACAAAATTCAGAAAATTGGATGGCTACTATACAATCTGAATATGATGCTATAATGAAGAATGGTACATGGTCTTTATGTGACTTGCCTCCTGGCAAGAAGGCCATTGGCACTAAGTGGGTATACAAGCTGAAGCGTAAACCTGATGGTACAGTTGACAGGTATAAGGCTAGGCTTGTTGCAAAGGGTTATGCACAGGAAAGAGACATTGATTTTGATGAGACCTTTGCACCTACATGCCGTATGACTACTGTTCGGAGCATTTGTGCACTTGCAGCCCATCATGGTTGGAATGTACATCAGTTGGACATTAAAACAGCATTTCTGAATGGTGACTAGCATGAAGAAGTGTATGTTTTTCAGCCCCCTGGCTTTGTGCAGAAAGGGCATGAAAACCAGGTTTGCAGGTTAAAGAAGGCATTATATGGTTTAAAGCAAGCACCATGTGCTTGGTATGAGAAGATACATGCCTATCTGATTGCACATGGTTTTGAGAACAGTCCAACTGAAAGCACCTGATATGTTAAACGTGCTAATGATGTGCTTCTGATCATTGTTGTCTATGTTGATGACATGCTGCTCACTGGTCCTATTGAGACACTTATTGCTGATTTTAAGGCTGATTTGCATGCCTCAATTGGGATGTCTGATTTGGGGCATTTGCATCACTATTTGGGCATTCAATTTATGCACGTTGATGGTGGAATGGCTTTGTGTCAAACGAAATATATTGACACATTATTGCAACGTTTTGGCCTTGAAGACTGTAAGCCTATTGCCACTCCTATGGAGACAGGTTTACGATTGAGTCTTCATGATGCTGGAGATGCATTTGATGCTGTTCTCTATCAACACGCTGTTGGATGCTTGATTTACTTATGCATTACTCGGCCAGATATTCAGTTTGCTATCTCACAGATGAGCAGGTTTATGCATTGCCCAAGAGTCATGCATTGGAAAGCGGTTAAGCGCATCTTTCGCTACTTGAGTGGTACTCGACTACTTGGGTTGTTTTATCCCAAGGGGGAATCACTACCGCCAGATTTGCATGCTTTTTCTGACTCAGATTGGGCTGGTTGCTATGACACTCGTGTGTCCACCAGTGGTTTTTGCTTCATGCTAGGTAGCTCATGTATATCTTGGTTGAGCAAGAAGCAACCTACTGTGGCCACTTCCAGTTGTGAGGCTAAGTATAGGGCATCTTTCACAGCGACTGTTGAGTGTGTGTGGCTCAGACGCCTTATGGCTGATTTGGGTGTTGGCCAGTCTTCTGCCACCACCATCTTCCCTGACAGTCAGAGCGCATTGGCAGTTGCGAGGAACCCTGTGTTCCATGCTCGCACTAAGCACATTGAGGTGCATTAGCACTATGTCAGGGAGAGGTTCTCTGCTGGGGAGATCAGCTTGGCATATGTGCCCACGCAGGAGAACATTGCAGACCTTTTCACGAATGCTCTGCCTAGGGAGAAGTTTGAAGCTTTTCGCAAAGCTTTGGGCTTACTTCCTTTTGTGGAGTGATTTCCACGTAGCTTGGCACTTCCATATACATGAGTGCTAGCTCCTTGTTCACCGCATCACTCCCAGGGGGGATTTGTTGATATATTTAGGTAGTGATGTGTGTGAACACTCTAGGACCGTCGGGGCACTTTTTTCCCTGTTTAGGAGGTTCTTTTCCCCCGGCTTGTATATACGCCTATTGCCCTAATGGGCTACTTTTCTTTGTACATTCTCTAGTAATACATTCAGTCGTGTGTGTTGTGCTCCAAGCTTCTTCTTCTTCCTTGTGCTGTTCGCGTGCTTCCGCAGACATCTAACTCCAACAGAAAGTACATTGGAGATATGCTTACCAAGTTCAAGATGGAAAATAAAAAGGTTGTAGGTACATCCACGTAGGTTAATCTCAAGCTAAGTGCTCATGAAGGTGAGTTAATTGAAGATGTTACTAGCTATCAAAGGTTATTTGGAAGCTTGAACTATGCTACTCTAACTTGAGTAGATATCTGCTTTAGAGTTAGTGTGCTAAGTCAATTCATTCACACTCCATGGAAGCCTCACATGAAAGCAGCCAAGAGAATCCTAAAGTATTTGAAGGGGACAATCAATGAAGGATTATACTACCCATAAACATCTCATATAGATGTTAAGCCGATCTCTTATGCACATTCGATAGGTTCAAAAGATGATAGGAGAAGCACCTTAGGATATCTTACTTTTGCAAGTATGAAACTGATCTCATGGTTCTCCAAGGAGCAACCTACAGGTTCTCTTTCATCAATAGAGGCTGAATATAGAGGACTTGCAAATGCAAGACAAGAAGCTATGTGGATTAGAACCCAATACTAAGATTTAGGGTTGAATATTTCAACTCCACATATATTTGGAGACAACATTAGCTCATCAAATCTTGCTACTAACCATATCTATCATGCCAAAACTAAACATATACAAGTTCACTACCATTGTGTCAAGGAAAAGATCTTGAGGAAGGAGAAATAACTCTCATATGTGTCAACACATCAAAAAATTGAAGATATGATTGCTAAAGCATTGGATGAAAGCAAATCGAATAGGTTTAAATCAACTATTGGACTACAATAATCATGAAGAAATAAAGACTCAAGGATCTTAGGCTTGAGTGGGAGCTCTTTATGCAACTAGCAAGTTTAACTGCATTGCGAAGCCTTAGGACTACACATCCATTTAGCCCTTCAAAGGAGAGAACCACATACAAACACTTTCTTGTCAAACTAATTGTATTCAGTTTGGATAAATATAGAAGCCAAGAGAGTAAGGAATATCATAAATTTAGGGAGCTAAACCCATGACTCATGTGGTAGGAAGAATCAATTCAGATCTTCACTAAAATGTAGGATCTTAGGGGAGGGAAAATTCCAATTCAAACTCAAACTTGAAGTATAAATAGACATGGTTTTAGTTGCAGCTAGACATAGTTGTTCTAAGAGGCATTGAGAAACTTCAATGAGCATACATTGAGATCACACTACCTATGTGTAGTCCACTACATGTCCTTTGTATCATATGTTCATTAGCATATACATTTTGATACATTTCTTCAAGTACATATTTGTCTACTCTTCTTTGTTGCATCTTCATTATTATAGTGAATTTTGTGGAATCCGTTTCTCAACATGTCCTGACTCATTTATAATAGTTTAACTTGGGTTAGTTATATTAAAGTGTCTAGTACTTGTATATCAATTTGTATCAATTTTTTTGGTTCTTAGGAACTTGAGATATGAAGCATAGAAGGTGATTGTGTCTACACACTTTCTAGACCCTTAAAAGTTGAGATGACCCCCATGACTTGTTCGATTCATTTCTCAATGTATGGTATAGCTAAATTGATGAAATAACTTGATTTAGTTAGCTAAACACTCCAATTAAATCCATGCAAAATATCTCACCTCAACGTATGCCAAGTTTTGAGCTCTAAGCAAAACTTTGAACACTTCTATTCCCAAAATAGAAGGTTTGTTCAAATTTTTGTATATGCAAGTTATCTGTTTTGATGCAAACTTCTCGGAATGATACTCCGAAGCACTAAGTGGTCCCAAATGCACTATTGTGAAGATAAAGGAGTCTATTAAGCATCCCTTGAATAAATGTGGCAAGTGTAGAGCAAATTTTGTGCAACACCAGCTCATCTCTAGAACTTACCCATTCATCTCCTCGTATGTATGTATGTTTGTATGTATGTGCGTATGTATGTATGTATTCATTTATTGTATCATTCAATTACTTTCATTAATACTCATTCCTTTTTAAGAAAAACCAATTATGATTTTTCTTTTGTTGATAAATTGAATTAATAGAGCACTTCAATAACATAAATAAATAAAGAATTGAAAATGATGACGTATTTGAAGCCGCTCCATTCAAATTGCTTAAAGAGTAACTCTGTAAGCTTTAGTGCGTAGATCGATGGCTATGTGATTAATAATTTTCTTAATATCACACTATAAGTACCTAATAGTACAACAAATATAATGAATTGTAGTAATAAAGATAGTGAAGGTGAGAAAGATACGAGGGAGAGTAAGAATAACGAGAAAAATACATGAAAAAAATTTTCAATGTATGAAAACACTTACCTGAAGTTGTTCTTGTTGTTTGTGGGCTTTCAAAATTGTTCTCCAAAAAGGGCACACATAGTGAAGGTGCGAAAGATATGAGGGAGAGTAAGAATAACGAGAAAACGACATGAAAAAAATTCTCAATGTATGAAAACACTTACCTAAAGTTGTTCTTGCTGTTTGTGGGCTTCCAAAATTGTTCTCCAAAAAGGACATACTTAATGTGCAATTTCTTTAATGTAACTGTGTTTGCGTCGATAATGCAGTCGACTCCATGTTGGTATAACAGTCATGAAAGATTGATATTTCCATCGCTATATTGGTCAAAGATCAATGGGAAATTAAGCATAGGTCAAATGGTATTTTAATGGAAAAATAAAAACATCACTATAGCAATGGAAATATCCATTGCCTTATTATTTGGAGACACTATCAAAAAACCCACCCTGATTCTTTTGTACTGCATGTTAAGCACCAATTACTTTAACATAAGAGAAGATTCTTATATAATGAACAAGTTAATCAAATAAGCTAATCACTTATCATATCAAGTTCGAATTCGACAAATAATGTCATTTTTTTAATCTTCAAGAGGTGAAATTTATGTCGTCATTTGGGTGATGGGGATATGTAATTATTGATATGTCCCCTATTTGGTAATTGATAGTTTAATAAATCTATTTATTAAATGTTATAATTGAAAGGGATAAGTGTTGGCATAGCTACAATTTTTGTTTTAGAATAAGGGGATCAAGTTAGGAATGATAACATATGATCATGCAAGATGAGAGCCATATTTACCAAAGGTAAATGTATAATGGAGATTATGATTCCCAAGTTGGCAGAAGAAACCTTTATATATTTTCCAAGAAGACATCAAATAAAATTTATGCTTTGTTTGCATTATAGAATAATTTAAATAAATAATTTAGAAACAAAAAAAGTTTATGATAGCCATAGTAGCTCATGTCCACAAGTTTTTGACGTTTTCCGTGGAAAAGGAGGTAAGAGCGTTAAGCTAATTCGCAACTAGTCCAATGGAGATATCAGAAGCTAATTGGAATATTGCTCCGAGCTTTAAAAAGAGTTAGAAAACACGATGGGTTCGCTCAAGCGCAACTTAGAAGAGATTAGATTCGAGACAAAATTACAAGAGATTAGATTCGAGACAAAGGATATGACATGAATAAGATTGGAGTATGACAACCGCTAGCTTTCACTTATCTTAAATGGGATGTGAACAAGGTGCAATTAATGCAAGTGATCAGCAATTGACACCCTAAATGGTTGAGATGAAACAATGGAAACAAGGTAGACATCATGTTAATGATAGAAACAATGTTTCAAAGCACAAGATAACATTCGATGTCTATTCCCTTGTCCCAAAAACAATGAAGTGTGAAAAGATATTCAAACTGTCATTAAACTTGATTAGATTGTCTTGACATAAATAAGTTTTTATCATTCAAAATAATCCCTCTTCCATTCTGTCAGACGCATTCAATTAATATAATTTTAAACTTCTTTGTAAAAAAGAAAAAACTCAAATGTCATAGCTATCAACCAGACAGTTCGGAATGCGAACACTTTACACGCTTCATCAACAGGATATTCAAAATATGTGCACTATGGTCCTCCCCTGAGAGTTTCCTGTTTACTTAAAATGAGGTAAATATCACACAATGTAGACTGGATATCGGCAAAGCAAGCGTATACAGTGTGTGTGCACCTGTTTGAGAGATCTCGCGCAAATGCATCATGGCCGCCTACCTACACAGCAGGACTCACACAAATAGCATTTACTAAAAATAAGAATCCGGAGATGGCGTATATTACATCAGATCTGCGCGAAACACACAAGCTTACTGTACATGAATAAAGCGGATACTTCTTTGACTGGATCCTGCAAGACCATCTATACATGAATAAAGCGGATGTTCTTTTGTGTGGATCCTGCAAGACTATGGGAGGCTGGAGCTTGTAAACGACATATTTTCCAAACCCTGCGCGTAACATACGTTATGAAGAAGCCGACGCTACTGCTCTACAAATGAACATCTTCTCTATACCAAAAGAAATGACCTGCGTTATGAGCGTCAGCGCTCAAAACGGACATCGGAGAGGAGCTCGTCTTCATCATTTTCTCAGAATGGGTAAAAGGTGTCCAGGTTCCTGTCGCTGCATCTGGCCCCCAGCAATCGCCCTGGCTCTCGGCCTTATCTATTGCAGCTGCAGCGGACGCAGATGCGTTGAGAGGCGCCCGCAATTCTGTGTCCAGATGCATTTCTGCAGACGGCTGGGTGCCAACGACGTCTTCCACAATCTCAGGGACTCGATTGTAAGGGCTCAATAGATCCTGTGTAGAAACTTCATCCCTGCAGCAAATCACAGGAAAGGGGCAAGGTGAATTTAGAGATCCAGAGAAGCTACATGCAGAAAATGGATCAGCGAAAAAAAGGGAGACTCAAAAATTGTGTACTCGTAAACACGAACTCAAGATTATTCTAAAGATGTAAGCTGCGCCTCACCTCTGAAGCTTGACGAGAGAGAACTTCGGGCTGTGAGCGGAGGATGAGAGCTGTCTGCGCAGCAGAAAGCCCAAGGAGAAAGTTCTGATGGAGGAGCGTGCCATCAATTATGTCAGAAGGGGCGTACAGGAAAGTGGCCACGGAGAAGAAACAGAAAATACAGATTTCTGAAGAGCACGGTGCGTGATCGCAGATTTATGAAGGACGCTCGCGAGTCGCGGACTCGCGGATGGCGCTTGTATGCGCTAGCCTGAACATGACCTCCCGTCGGCCACCTTTACGACATTCAATATCAGAACGAGATGGCGACTGTAATGTTGTGTAAGGATTCCTTTTTTAATGAGGACTCGTCGTCTCATGTGTGACGTTTGTTCCCACTATAAAAATAATAAATAACGTTTGTTCCCACTACATGAGTGTCGCCAATATGAATGCGGATTCGACGTCTCATGCGTGAGGTTTGGTCCCCACTATGAATCAGAAAAATAACAAATAACATAGAAGCTCAAAAAGTACAAGAAAATAATAGAAAATTTGTTTCAGATGTCAAAAGATGAGCAGTTTGAGGTCTCCAGCTCTCCAACATGGAGGGTGGAATACTTGAGAAGAGAAAGGGAACAAAGAAATAAAAGGGTGGAATATTTGGGAAAGAAAGAAAAATCTAAAACTTGATTCTTAGTCCCACAACCTTGAAGGCCCATGGTCAAATGAAATTTGTTCACTAATTCTAAATATAAAGAGCACAAAATCTGGTCCACCTAGTTGGGGCCTTTCATATTCCTCGAAGCAAGGGACGGGCTCTTTCTTGGATTCCAACTTCTTTGAAATGTTGGACCACTTTTCATTTTGGCGGGAACCTTTGATATTTCGCAAAACAAGAGATTATTTCGTGGAGAGAGGTGAAAGGTACATTCGTTGACGAAAGGGAGCTCAATGGACATTGAAAGTTAGACCCCAAGTTCGTGAGGCATCCCAAAAGATCAACAGATACTTGTTGTCGGAAAATTATCTACAAAGAAGGAAAATGGCGACTTATAAGGGCATTCTAAGGGGGTTCAAGTTGATGAATATGACTCAAATGTCGACATTGTAATAGAGTTTTTGTGTCATACTTATTGTAATAAAGCTTTTGTGTCATATTTATATAACGATTTATAATCTTTAAAAAGAAAGAGAGTGCAAAGAGTCAAAGAGATTTTTTTTTTTGTAAAGAAGCTTTAAATTATAAAAAAAAGAATACAAGAAGGTTAGGGAGATGTTCATGTGCACTCAGCTAATTGGTCGGGTTTTTCACCCTTTGGGACTGGGATAGAGGTTCAATCACTCCCAATGGAAGGACAATCATTGGTCCATAGGCCGACTGAAATTCGATTATGTGTCCTCTGCGGGAAAGTTGAAATAGTGTATTGTCTTTTGTCAAGTAAATTTGTTTGACCTTTGGTTTGTGGGAACCCATGGGTACTAAGCGCAATTGCACTTGCACTTTTCATTCATTCAATTAATTAACCCAAAGAGATTAGACCTCTTTCCCTAAGAGCTTCCTTTATTTTAAAAAACAAAGGAAAAAAGATTAGGAGATGATTTTTCCACTCCCCTAGTTCCTTCAATAAATGCTTTTTTTTTTTTATAAAGGAAGTTCGGCCTTAGCCTAATCTCCCGGACTTTAATTATATTAAAGAGAAAAAGTTACAAGTGAATGGGACTAGTGCCCATGGGACCCCCCGAATCCCACAACGCAGGGGAGGAGTCTGGCAAGCTACAAGGCATTACAAATGAGGTGGATAACATTACCATCACCCTCATGTGGGACCCATTTGGGTTTCAACTTGTTGTTTTCCAAGAGATAAATACAGTGATGTCTAAACGGTGGTGAACTCTTGACTCGGGAGATTCTTTTACCAAGGAGAAACAAGGATTTCTCGATCGACCATTCCTTAGGAGTTTGGTCGAAATTGACGGCACAGCGCTCTCTCCAAATCTTCCAGAGAGCCTCGCCTCTGATGGCATTCCATAGCCTCGATGAGCATCCGATCGCCTCACCCAACATCACTTGTTGCCAGTTGATTTGACTCGTTAGTCTCAAAACTCGGGACACGTGATGCCAGACAACACGGGACTTGGGGCAGTCAAAGAACAGGTGGGCTAAATCTTCGATGCACCGATGACAACGCTTGCACCATGGCGGCACACCACAGATTTTGTTAGCCCTTGCATTGGTCCAGATTCCTTTATGCAAGACCTGCCACATGAGAACGGACTTTTTGACCTCAATTAGGGGGTGCCAAAGAGACATGAATTTTAGCTCCCACCGAAGTTTGGTCCAAGCAAGGCACCAACTCTTGTTAAGGGTGTGGTGAACATCCACATCCCCTCTGAAGTTCGGGATTCTGGGCAGCTTCTTACCATTGCTCCATTTGAGGCCCTCCGAGCAAGGAGGATCCAGACCGTAGAGAAGGCGGGTAGTAGAGCGGTCCCAGGCTAAACACCTGCTTTGAAGAAGAGTCCATTCCTCAAAGGTAATGCTAAGTCTCGGATCCAAATCTTCGAACCTAATCCACTGGCGGGTCTCTTGTTTCCAGAGCTGTTTCCACTGTTTGAACCCCTTGTTCCATAACCGCCTTGCAGTTTGGAGGTTCCAAGATTCCACTCCCCGAATGCCACTGATCGGGAACCAGATAGAGTCATTTTGTCTTATGCCAGCTGCCCACTTCCAATCATCGCTGATTCTGATGAACTGTTTGGCCTTGTTCCAATTCTTCCATAAGGAACACACGAGGCTAGAGCCTTTAGGGCAGACTGGGTGGGGGGAGAACAAAAGCGTGAGAATCCCTATGTCCTTCCAACCAGGGAGGCCGACAAAGGTAAAGTCTTCCGTGTTTCTGAAGATCAATTTAGCCCAAGAGGACTCCCTATTGCTCCAGGCCTTGATAAGCCATTTAGCCGCCAGTTTGTCAGCTAATCCAGCAATATCCAAAATACCCAAGCCCCTTGAGTCTTTAGGGCTAATGCAAGTTTCCCATTTGATTTTGGGAACCCCCCTTCTGTTGGGGTCCCCAGTCCAAAGGAAGTTCCTGCAGATTCTTTCTACTTTGGCCAAGTCTTTCTCCTTAGGTCTCCAACACGAGATAAAGTAAATAATTGTAGACAACATAAAGGTGTTAATAACCATAGCACGTCCTGCCAGGTTGACTTGCATACCTTTCCATTGATTCAGCTTGCTATCCAACTTGGATAGCACCCAGTTCCATCGTTGGTCCATTGAGATATCGAAACCCATCGGAATGCCGAGGAGGCGGAAGACTTGACCGCTAGGGATAACTTGACACCCCCGATCCACCAACAATTGGGGAGTAGGTCCGCTGATCGCTCTAAAAGCAGTTTTAGCATGGTTGATTTTTGAGCCTGATGCCATACAAAAGGTGTGGAGGCACCACCAAAACACCTCAATGCTATTTATATCGTTATGCACAAAGGCATTCATGTCATCAGCAAAAAGTCTCACAACCATTTGGCCGTGATTTCGAGGTAAGGAGAGACCCTTGAGATTGCCGGCGTCTATGTGATGCTTTAATAGGCAGCTGAGTCCATTTGAGGCGATAGCGAATAGTAAAGGAGCCAGAGGGCAGCCTTGCCTAATTGATCTTTTTAAACGAATGGGCTCAGAGAGCTTACCGTTGATGTTTATTCTGGTTGAAGCATTTCCAAGAAGCGTGGAAACCATCTTCGTAAACTTTTGGCTGCATCCAAGGTCTTTCAATGATTGAAGAATAAAGTCCCATTCCAATCTGTCATACGCTTTGTCGAAGTCGAGAGAGACAATTCCAAAACTAAATATAAGCAAAAAACAAGAAATCTTGTAAATATGAATGTCTAGATCCAGCTTTTAAACATTTCTTTTTAATATGTGAAAAGTTCTTTCTACTCTCATCGTCTATCAACACTTTCATTGTACAGGAAATTTTCCATACTCTGCATCATAGATATTCTAGGGGAAGTCTTTGGTGGAGGGAGGTGAGCGATATTTTCTTTGGCAAAACGGCAGCCCAAGCGAGAGTCAAATTGGATTTCAATTTTTTTTTCCAATAAAAGGAAGTTCGGCCATGGCCTAATCTTCCGGACTTTAATTAAAGTAATGAAGAAAAGTTACAGGTGAATGGGACTAGTGCCCATGGGACCCCCCAAATCGCACAAAGCAGGGGATGAGTTCGGCAAGCTAGAGGGCATTACAAATGAGGTGTACAAAATTATCATCTCCTTCATGGGGGACCCATTTGGGTTTCAGCTTGTTATCTATGAGGAGATAAATACAGTGGTGCCTAAATGGAGGAGATCTCTTGTCTCGGAAGATTCTTTTACCTAGAAGAAACAACGATTTCTCAATCCACCATTCCTTTGGGGTTTGGCCAAAGTTTACAACACATCGCTCCCTCCAAATTTTCAAAACAGTCTCGCCTCTGATGGCATTCCACAGCCTAGAAGAGCAGCCAACCGCCTCACCCAACAGCACGTGTTGCCAATTGATTTGGTTCGAGAGACGCAGAATCTGTGTGACGTGATGCCAGATAACACAGGACTTGGGGCAATCGAAGAATAGGTGAACAAGGTCTTCGATGCATCAATGGCACCGCTTGCACCAAGGAGGCACACCACAAATTTTGTTGGCCCTTGCTTTGTACCAGATACCTTTATGCAAGATTTGCCACATGAGAACAGATTTCTTGATTTCAATAAGGGGGTGCCAAATCGACATGAACTTAAGTTCCCATCGAAGTTTGGTCCAAGAAAGGCACCACACCTTGTTAAGAGTGTGGTGAACATCTAAGTTTTCTTTGAAGTTGGGAATTCTGGATAGTTTCTTACCATTGCTACATTTGAGGCCCTCTAGGCAAGGAAGATCATGTCCGCAGAGAAGGCGGGTAGTTGAGTTGTCCCACGCTGAACACTTGTTTTGAAGAAGAGTCCATTCTTCGAGAGAAATTCTATGTCTTGGATCTAAGTCTTCAAACCGAATCCACTGGCCGGTCTCTTGTTTCCAGAGCTGCTTCCACTGTTTGTACCCCCTGTTCCATAGTCGCTTAGCCATTTGGAGGTTCCAAGACCTCTTTAAGAAGGAGGTGTGCAAGTGGTTCATTAAAACCACTTGGTTTTAATTTTTGTCTTGGTGTGCAAGTGGCTCATTAAAAACCTCTTTAAGAAGGAAAAAAAAAGTGATTGCCAATCCTTAATGTGTTCACACACATCACTACCGAGCATTGTTTGATTTTGTATTTCTTGTTGATGGAGAACAACACGAGATCTAAAGCTTGGATCTCAGATTGCACGAAATTCTTATGCATTTCAAATATTCATATTTCACAAAGTTGTTATACACGATACATATCAAATGGGAGATACAAACCTGCATTCCCTTTTGGACATCCCACATTCTACTTCTCCTCACTCATACCGACTTCTATGGTCCCCATATAATTCTTGCTATAAATCCACTCAAGTGAAAACTCACTTGCTATCAATCCTTTTTAGAAGTGACTTTGATTCCATCAAAAGTATGAGTTTCAAGGAGGACAAATCGTTGTCTCTACCATACCAAGAATGGAATCCGCCGGGAAGTGATACTGTTTCAAATTCCAAAACTAAATGGAGACCTCTCATATTTCACAAGGCAAAATATGAGAGGTCAAAGGTACTTTCGTTGACAATAGTGGCTCAATGGACATTGAAAATTAGATTCCAATTGCTTTACGCATGAGTCCAAGTTGATCAATTCAAGAGAGGAGTTATATATTATCGTCATTGAAAGCGTTCTCTCAAGTAAATGAACGCTTACCGTGGGGAAAAAGAAAATGGAGCAAGATGGCAGCTTATAGTCCAGAAACCGGGAGATTAAAGGGAATTAAGCAAATGATTTTGGTATTCCCCTTTCCTATTAATAAATGCTTTTTAATGAGCGACAAGCATAAAGTGAATGTAGCCACTGTTGGAACATCAATCTTACTCTATGCTTGAGGTGGATTTGATCTACATCAAAAAGCTATCGTTTGGATTATGTCAAGATATCCATTGAAGTGTGCTTTTATTTATGCTCATCTATTGTATTTGTAAAAAAGCTTTTTATGGATCATTTATCAATGTAAAAGCCTAGAGCTTTACACATGTAAAAAGAAAAAAAGAGAGCTCTAATTCTAGCAATATGAGGTTCTTGAGTTTGACAATCAATGAATCAATCAATCACCTAAAAGAAGATCAAATTAGATCTTCACTTTTCCTAGATTGAAGGAAAGTGAATTGATGCTCTTCAACAACTAATCCCACCTTCATTTGAATTCATAACCCACTTGTAAAATTTGTGGAACACTTCAAGTGTCTATACAAAGAGCTCATATCACTTGTACATGGAAGCAATATACATACACTTTTGCCCATCATTGTCTTGCTCCATTTCTCTCCACCATCTTCTTCAACAACGGTGAACTTCCAGAGGCTGATACTCTCTCTCGCTAGCTCTAAATTTGAGGACCTACATTGATTGGAAAGATATTACTGTCTAGTTTATGTGTACAAATTTTCAAAGCATCATGTTCTCTACATCTAGAAAAAACCTAGTTTTTTTTGTCTTGGGGTCTATCTTTGTGTAACCCTGAAAAATAGGAGGTACCACTATTGAGTGTCAAGTTCATTCTAGAAGCCTATTGTATGCATTTTCTACACTCAACCCTATGTGTAGCATTCCTCCAAAATGGTTTATTCCAATTGTAATCACGTTGACTGCAATGAGCATTTGAAGTTCATTGTTTCATCCAAAGATAGCAAGTTTTCTGAGCTAGATGATGCACAAACCTATCTTTTTTCTGTCGAGTCTTTCTCCTTGATGCTCCAAAGTACATTGTGGATTTTATTGCACCTATCACATGCCTATAAGGTTTATTTGAGTCTCCATAAGCTCAAAGGTTGGTCCTTTGCTGGTTGGCTGGACTAAACTTTGTCACTTCGCAACTCACTTTTCTACCTCGTACAAGCTTCTCCAAGTTCTTTGAGTGGTATGCAAGTTAGATCAAGATGGATGAGTGCTTTTCCTCAATGATTGAGAAGCTTGATAGACACAACTATGCGGCTTGGAAAATCACAATGGAGGCCTATTTGCAAGGTACAAATGTTTATGGAATGTAGCAAGTGATGAAGATATGCCTACTCCAAGATCTAAAGGAGGACCTACACAAGAGGAGAGAGATAAGCTCACACATTGGTGTGCAAGCGATGTTCAAGCAAGGTCCTATATTCTAAACTTTATCTCTGATTTTCTATTAGCACATATTAGAGTATGCAAGATATCTCAAGAGACTTGGGATGACCTAGAGACTTTCTTTTCTACTCGCACAAATGCAAGGAAGAACCATCTTCAAAATGAGTTCAACTAGATGAAGAAGATACCTAGACGAACCATCATAGGGTTTGTTGCAAAGGTAAGGGAGGTGGTAGATCACTTAGCATCCATTAGAGATCTAATTGAAGAAGAGGCTATCATGAGGCAGACTCTAAATGTAATTAAAAGTGATTAGCACTAAAAATATTTCACCAGAGCTTATGATCTCATCATGGATGTGCAAAATCCACACTTCAACATCTTTCTTGGACAACTCTTCAATGAATAGTCCAACAATAGCATAAAGGAAGGTCACTCCTATCATAATAATTCAACTAGTGCTCTATATGCCGATAAGAAGGACAAGAAGCTGAAAGGCAAGAAGAGGAAGAAGATGAAGAGGAGACTTCCCAAACCTACCTTGTAGGAAAGAGGAAGTGGAAAGCGAAGAATAAGGGACCAAAGCATGAGAAAACCAAATGTCAAAATATTAAATGTCGCGCCATCTGTGATAAGACCAACCAAACCATTGAGAACCACTAGTTCAATGGGAAGACCTAGAAAGGACGTGGAATTAGATGGATGTGCAAGCAATAGACGTAGAGGTCGACACAACTTCAACGATAACAATAGAGGCCATGACAAAAAAGATCCATGTTAAGGCTTCAAGAAGATAGCCAGAGGTGAGAAGCATGGTAGACTCTTTACTTTTGAAGTAGGAGAAATCAGGATTATAGCTCTATTCAAGTTTGGGTTTCAAACCCTAAGTGAGCTTAAAGTCAGGTCTAAGAGACTTCCTCATGTGAATGAAAGAACCTTGAAGGATATATGTAGGGATCAAAATGTTCTAGGGATGCTAAAAATATCAAACCAACACATGATCAATAGGGGTGATGCTTTTGAAATTGGGAAGGCACAAAGACACCCATTCAACCACAAAGGCTACATCCATAACAACTTATTGGACTTAGTACATTCAGATGTATGGGGACCAAATCAAGAACCTTCATTCGCAAGATCAAGGTATTATGCCTCATTTATTGATGATCATAGTAGATGGACTATTCTGTACTTTATCAAAAGTAAGAATGAAGCATTTGATTGCTTCAAAAAGCAAAGAATCATATAGGTAGATCAATCAAGAAGCTCACATTTGATGGAGGGGGAGAATACTTCTCAAAAGATTTTGATGATTTGTTGCGTGATGAAGGTATCAAAAGGGAATTGAATACGAGGTACTCTCCTCAATTAAATGGAATTGAAGAGAGAAAAGGATCAAGAGGCATATCCAAGAGGAGCTCAAAATCTATGATTTAGATGAGCTCATAATCTTCCTAGGTATGCAAGTCATATACACAGATGAAGGAATGTATTTAACTCAGAGGAGATACATTCAAGCTCCACTTCTTAAGTTCAAAATGGAGAAAAAAATACCTAGAGGTACAACTTTGGAGATGAATCATAAACTTAGTGTTTATGATGGTGAGAAAATTGAAGACATTAAAGAGTATCAAAGCTTGGCAAGTAGCTTGATATATTCTAATCATATAAGGGCAAACATCTCACATAGTGTAGGAGTGCTAAGCCAGTTCATGCACTCATTAAGAAGACCACATATGGATGCAACTAAGAGAGTACTTAAGTACCTCAAATGTACAATCAATGAAGGTATAAGTTCTATCCTTACTCTTCAGATTTGGATATGAAAATCTATTTGGATGCAGATTGGACATGAGCTAAGGACGATAGAAGAAGTACCTCTGGTTACTTAGCATTTGTAAGTTCAAAGCTAGTGTCATGGAGTTCAGAGAAGTAACCAACAAATTCTTTATCTTCAACTGAAGCAGAGTATAGAGGTTTGAACATAACAACTCAAGAGGCAATATGGTTAAAAGCATTTATTATAGATTGGAAACTTGTGAGCCCCAAAAACACATAAAGGTTCATATGTCAAAGGAGATTCAGATTTCTTTTGTTCCAACTAGACACACATAGCAAATATGATGAGGAAGGCACTTGATGGAATAAAGCTTTTTAAATTTAAATGAGTGGTAGGTATTCAACCTACTAGAGAACTAAGAATCAATCATAATTGATCTTGAGGGGGAGCTATTGGAATGTCATGCTTACATTGTGCTTGAGGTGGATTTGATCTACATAAAAAATCTATCATTTGGATTATGTCAAAATATGCATCGAAGTGTTCTTTTATTTATGCTTATTTAATGTATTTTTTTAAAAGATTTTTTCTAGATCATGTACCAATAAAAAAAGCCTTAAGCTTTAAACATGTAGAAGGAAAGAATGAGAGCTCAAATTCCACAAATTTTAGGTGGTTGAGATGGACAATCAATGAATTAATCAATCACCAAAAAGTAGATCAAATTAGATTTTCACTTTTCCTACATTATAGAAAAGTGAATTGATTCCCTTCAACAACTAATCCTGCCTTCATTTGAATTTAAAATCCACTTGTAAAAGTCATGGACCACTTAAAGAGTCTATGTAAAAAGTTTAAATCGCTTGAACATGGAAGCAATATACATACACTTTTGGCCATCATTGTCTTGCCCCTTCATTTCTCTCCATCATCTTTGTCAACAACAATGAACTTGTTGAGGATTTTGTTGGAGTTAAAGGTTTGTGGAAGCACATGAAGAGCACAAGGAAGAAGAAGAAGCTTGGAGCTCAACACACAATACTAAACTTATTACCACTAGAATATACAAAGATAAGTAACGCATTAGGGCTATAGGCTTATATACAAGCCATGAGAAAAAAACCTCCTTAAGAGGGAAAAAGTGCCCCAGCAATCCTTGTCTATTCACACACATCACTACCAAAATAAATCATCAAATCCCCCTCCGAGTGAAGCGGTGAACAAGGAGCTAGCACTCATGTATAAGGAAGTGCCAAGCTATGTGGAATCAATCCATAAAGGGAAGTAAGCCCAAAGCTTGGTGGAAAGTTTCAACCTTCTCCCTAGATAGAGCCTTTGTGAAAAGGTGTGAATGTTCTCATGCATGGGCAAATATGCCAAGCTGATCTCTCTAGCAGAGAACTTCTCGCTGACATAATGATATGCACCTCAATGTGCTTAGTATGAGCATGGAACACAGGATTCATCACAACTGCCAATGTGCTCTGACGGTCAATGAAGATGGTGGCCGCAAAAGACTAACCAACACCCAAATCAGCCATAAGGCGTCTAAGCCACATACAATCAATAGTCACTGTGAAAGTTGTACTATACTCAATCTCACAACTAGAAGTGACCATAGTAGGCTGCTTCTTGCTGAGCCAAGAGATGCATGAGCGACCAAGCATGAAGAAAAGAACACTAGTGGACACACAAGTGCCATAGCAATTAGCCTGGTTAGAGTTAGAAAAAGCATGCAAATCTGGCGGTAGTGATCCCCCATTGTGATAAAACAACCCAAGTAGTCGGGAAGAACTCAACTAGCAAAAGATGCTCTTAATTGCCTGCCAATGTTTGACACGTGGGCAATGCATAAACCTGCTCATTTGTGAGAATACATACCAAATATCTGGCCGATTAATGCATAAGTAAATCAAGCATCCAACAACCTAATATAGAGAACATCATCAAATGCATCTCCAACATCATGAAGACTCAATCGTAGACCTGTCTCCATAGGAGTGGCAATAGGTTTACAGCCTTCAAGGCCAAAAGGCTACAATAATATGTTTATATATTTTGTTTGAAAGAAAAACATTCCACCATCAGCTTGCATAGACTAAATGCCCAAATAATGATGCAAATGCCCCAAATCAAGCATCTCAAATGAGGCATGCAAATCAGCCTTGAAATCAGCAATATGCTTCTCATGAGGACTAGTGAGAGCATGTAATCCACATACACAAAAGATGATCAGAAGATGAGCAATAGATGGCTTGCAATCATGCCAAGCCTCATATAGAGTCATAAAGTGCAGTGCTTTAGTGGGATAGTTGTTAGTACATATGCTACAAAAATAACCTCCTCAAGCTAGAAACTATGTGCTCAGGCTTGAATCCTGACCATACACCATCATCTCCATAAGTGACATGTTCTTCCGTTCAGCAACTCCATTCTGTTAAGGTGTATATGGCACTGTACATTAATGTTTTATCCCATGTTCATATAGAAATGCATTAAAATTAGAAGACATATATTGCCCCCCTCAATCAAAATGGAGGATGCCCATTTTACATGCCGATAGATTTTTGACCAAGAACAAAAATTGTTTAAATCAGAGAAGCACTTTGGAATTTGCTTTCAATGGATATACCCATGCATGCTTGGAAAAATCATCAATGAAAGTCATGAAGTAAAGATAGTATCCAAAGTAGGGTGTCTACATAGGACCATAGACATCACTATGAACAAGCTGCAATTTCAGAGTAGCTTGAACTAAACCATCTCTTAGAAAGGAGGAACGCTACATTTTCCCCAAAATACAGCCTTCATAGACATGCTTGCCGGTTGCCTCAAGTTTGGAAAAAGAGGACACCATTTCAGATTTTTGTCGGCATAGCAAACTAGCAAAATTCAGATGAACAAAGCATGTATGCCAAAGCTTTGCATCTGACATAGCTTGAGAATCGTGTACAGCACATGCTCAATCATTCACATATTTTTCATAATCTATGAGCTTATATAGACCATGACATAAAATGCCAAAAACAATAATCATGTTGCCACTTGGCAGATGATGAACTGTACATCTGTCATCAACAAATTTCACAACGAAGCCAATCTTGGTTAATGTAGAAACTAATAACAGATTTTCCTTGATTCGTGTAGCACAAATAAAGCATATGACAATGTAAAAGAACTACCATCAATCGTACTCAGAATGATCTTACTAACTCTCAAAACAGAATAAGAGGAGTTTTTTGTGCATGTGATAATATTCCCTATAAGGGCAGCCTCAAGTGAAGTGAAGAAACTATGTTGCGAGGTTATATGTTTGGTTGCCCCATTATCAAAGTACCAAACATCTCATTCTACTCCATTAATGCTTTGCTTATGAGAAGATGAATCAAAACTTGAGATAGTAGTAAATGCCCATTCTTCATCCTACACAAGATTAGCAAAGTCTATTTTCGGTGTAAAGGCCTTTGCAACAACCTTTCGAGCCTCTTTTTTCTTTGCCTTTTTTGCAGCCAGTTTTGGACAATTCTTTATGACATGGTCATTTGCTTTAGAATACTTGCAAAACAATTTCTACTTTTGTGTTTTTTAGTTGTCTCTATCATCCTTCTCTAATTGTGCAGAATTAGTAGATTTTTGCTTACTAGTAGAAGATCTCCATCTACCCTTGCCCTTCTAACTAGCCAGAAAAGCTTGATCTGCAACAGGCATAATGAACCTATTCTACCTAGACTGATCTTCTTGCAACAGAATAGAGACTAACTCCTCAAAAAATAAGGCATTTGGATTTTTTTTCATCATGAAACAAAGAGTAGAAGCAAATCTCTGATATGATTCAAGAAGACCATTCAGAAGAGTGTGCACAAGGAAACTGTCAGGAAAGACTTCGTTAGTAGAAATCAACTTAACATGACATGATATTTTGATTGTTGTCTCTCATGTGAGAAGGTTTATGCATTTCCATTCAACAAAAACATTTCCATTTTGAGCATATCTACCCCTTCAACCTCATTTTCCTTATTTGCATTTGTGAGATAGCAAGAGAGAGAGAGAGAGATTTTAAGGGTAAAAGAACATGATTAATGAAATACTAAGGGTAAAAGAACATGATTGGACAATTTATCATGCAAAGCATATAATGCAATTGTTCCTCATGATGGTGCATTAAGACAAGATGTTCGTAATGTGGGATTTGAACTCATGACCTACCAGCTAAGAGTATGATGGGCTAACCACTTTCTGCAAAAGCCATGGTTGAGGATTACTTCCTAATCCTCCCTCTCAGTGTGTGGTTCAACCATCTCCTACCAGTCATACCTTGAGTCTAACACTCTCTTCCCCTTCTAGAGATCATTGTCCTCAATGATCAATCCCTGATCTCCCCTTGAATCGATGTCCTCACCCTTGCAGAGTCTCTTGAACCATCTTGTTCTCAACCTTGGTCTCTTGAACCCTTGCTCTCAGCCTTGGTTTCTAGAACCTTTTCTTTCCGCTTCTTGGCCACTTGCCTATGGACTTGCCTCATTTGCAACCTTGGTCTCTTGAGCACTTTATTCTCAACCTCAGTATATTGAGCCTGATTTTCTTCATGCTAGGTATCCTGAATCCTCAATCTAGTGCTTTCATTAGAATTCTCATTCTGAGAGCTTTCCAACGGTATCTTACATGTTGAAATCCAACCTACAGATTGGGAGATACACTCAAATCTTTGTAAAGCTTACCTTTGAAATCGACACGTGCACCTATCTTGCCCAAGCCGACTTCCGAGGCTCTGATATCAATTGTGGGATTTGAACTCATGACCTACCAGCTTGGAGTATGATGGGCTAACCACTTGTCCCAAAAGCCATGGTTGAGGATTACTTCCTAATCCTCCCTCTTAGGGTGCGGTTCAACCATCTCCTGCCAGTGATATCTTGAGTCTAACACATAAAGTGAATTACCAAAGAAGTGATTGATATTGAAAAAACATTAATACATGAGTTCTAAAGAAAGTAAAAAAGATTTGGGTTGAGTACATGAACCAAAGATCTGGTAAACACCTTGGCAATGTAGATAGACAAAGCCTAAGATCATCTAAAGCTAGTGTCAACCACAAAGAAAGGCCTTTGTCCAAGCAATTAGGTAGCTTTTCATCTAGCAAAATGGTAGAGAGAAGTGAGACCGATAGTTTCTAAAGAATGGATAAATCTACGCCTTGTAGTAGGGCAATATATCTAGAGGCACTACAAGCGCCCAATAAAACATAGATGAAATATATATGAATCAATCCATTAGGTCCTTGTATCTATGAAGATAGGTTGAGGAGATCTCTATTTGAATTAACAAATCCAAAGCATCCTTATGGGTCAAATCATCCTGTACTAAAATTTTAGAATGGGCGAGATATAGACAAGATGTTAGCTATGTATTTTGCATTAGTTCTCCTTCTAGGGTGGATATACCTCACCACTAGTAAAAAATCTATTGATAATCATAGGTCCAGAACCATTGTTCTTCTAACTTACAAGCATGTTGATTTAACGTATACACCAATATTAAATTGCCAACTTCTAAGCCTTTTTCTCACTAATGCATCAAAATAAGAATTTTATCTTTTCTTTATTGCTTATCTTCTTGTTGATGCCCTCAAGCTTGTCTCTTTGAGATGTTTTAGATCCATTATCCTTGAGGATAGCTCGTGTTGACGCCATTGTTGCTTTTGTGCTACTTGCAATGTGGGTATCTAGAAATCTAGGAGTAACACTACATTTTGACCAAAAGCCATATGAAAGAAAGTTGCAAGCACCATTTTATAGGCCACTCAATATGCCCAAACAACATGATACAATTGTTTGTCGGAATCAAAGGGTTTATTATCTATGAGCTTTGTCAATACATCACATAGGATATTGTTTGTACTCACGACTTTTTTGTTAGCCTAAGGGTGCAAATGTGTTGATTTCTTGTGAATCACCATGAAATCTTGTAGTAAATAATCAATCACTTGATTCAAGAAATGTGTTCCTCTATCATTAACAAGTTCTAGTTTTAGACATTCTCAAACAAGAATCTAGGGATTGTTTGCCCATCATTTTTACATGTAGCTCTCACTTCTATCCACTTGATGAGATAATCTGTTTCGCCATGAGAATTTTTGGCCACGGGATTAATGGGTCCTACAAAATCTATACTCCATTCAAAGAATGAATGTCTTCATATCATGGTTTTTAGTAGCATCTCATATTGTCATATATAATATTGAGCTCATTGTCAAGTGTTGCAACATTTCACATAGGTATGCACATCTATGTGAAGGGTTCTCCACCATAGACTTGAAAACAAAATGGATTTAGACACTAACTCAGGTCCAAGGACTCCATTTGCAACACTATTGTGCACAATTTCCAGTATTCTTAAATAGTCATTTTTGTGTACGAATAATCTCAAATATCCACCTCTCCCAAGCTTTTATAAAATCCCACCAATTAATGCAAAGTCTATAATGCTTCCCTAACACACTGACATGTGCTAATTGCAACCACCTATTATGCCCCTCTTCATCCACACAACAAGTTTATATTCCTTGTTTCTCTTGCTTGTAAATGATTTCTACTAATATATGATACTTTTGAGATCTTATTACGTCCTTGTTGTTTTTATTGACCACACAATTCTTAGGTTTATATATGAGGATTAGCAATATTTGTTTTTCCCTGTTGAAAAATACTTTGAGGTTGAACAAATATGCATCCCGAAGATCATCTAACATACCTTATGGGAATTCTCATGATGTAATTCAAGAAAGTTGAGTCAACGTGAGGTGGTTCTTACCTTTTCTAACAACGAATTTGAAATCATATTCCATTAGTAAGAGAAATTATCTTATTAATTTGCATTATTGCAAGGGTTGCTCAATAAGTACAAAAAGGTTTGATGTTCTGTAAGAATTTGAACTTATTGGGAAGATGATGATGTTGATTGACCTTCATAGATGATTTCTTGGGAACCAATTCCCAAGTGTGATTTTCTTATAGAGCTTCTATCTCTTCTTCCATGGCACTTCTCCGTTCTACTTTCTTCTTGCTTTGATCATATGTAGATGGTTCTTTGGAGTTTGAGTCCTTTGCCATGTAAATTGAATGCTTAGGGACTAAACAAGTATCATGCCCATACCATTATGACTTCCTTTTTTCTTTAGTAGAACTTCTTATAGTAGAACTTCTTGAGCATAACCCTCTGCAATAAGCCTAGCTTTATACCCGCTTAGTGCAAATGGCCTTCTTTCAAGGAGGCAAGTCACATAAAGTGTCGGTACCAATTTTCATGATAGTATCATATTATGATTTCATAGCAGCCAACCAATTTTCATAATTTTGTTCATCAAATGAAATAGACTCATTCTCATCACAAAAAATAGAGGTAGTCATACTCCAATATTATTCATGTCATATCCTTTGTCTCGAATCTAATCTCTTCTAATTTTGTCTCGAATCTAATCTCTTCTAAGTTGCGCTTGAGCGAACCCATCGTGTTTTCTAACTCTTTTTAAAGCTCAAGGCAATATTCCAATTAGCTTCTGATATCTCCATTGGACTAGTTGCGAATTATCTTAACGCTCTTACCTCCTTTTCCACGGAAAACGTCAAAAACTTGTGGACATGAGCTACAATGGCTATCATAAACTTTTTTTGTTTCTAAATTATTTTATAATGCAAACAAAGCATAAATTTTATTTGATGTCTTCTTGGAAAATATATAATAAAGGTTTCTTCTGCCAACTTGGGAATCATAATCTCCATTATACATTTACCTTTGGTAAATATGGCTCTCAACTTGCATGATCATATGTTATCATTCCTAACTTGATCCCCTTATTCTAAAACAAAAATTGTAGCTATGCCAACACTTATCCCTTTCAATTATAACATTTAATAAATAGATTTATTAAACTATCAATTACCAAATAGTGGACATATCAATAATTACATATCCCCATCACCCAAATGAGGACATAAATTTCACCTCTTGAAGATTAAAAAAATGAAATTATTTGTCGAATTCGAACTTGATATGATAAGTGATTAGCTTATTTGATTAAATTGTTCATTATATAAGAATATTCTCTTATGTTAAAGTAATTGGTGCTTAACATGCAGTACAAAAGAATCAGGGTGGGTTTTTTGATGGGCACAATATGAACTAAAAAGGGCTTCTTGATGGATTAAGCCAAAAATGACGGCTGCAGATATATTCATGGATCAGAAAACTTGCCACGAGATTTTAAAATCCGTTCATGTGATGGTCGGTTTATGGGTTAGGAAGAGCTTGCCTTTTCCTATACGTGCTTGATAGTGTCTCCAAATAAAAAGGCAATGGATATTTCCATTGCTATAGTGATGTTTTTATTTTTCCATTAAAATACCATTTGACCTATGCTTATTTTCCCATTGATGTTTGACCAATATAGTGATGGAAATATCAATCTTTCATGACTGTTATACCAACATTTGGTCGACTGCATTATCGATGCAAACACAATTACATTAAGAAATTCGCACATTATATGTGCAGTTTTTGGAGAACAAATTTGGAAGCCCCTAACAACAAGAACAACTTCAGTTAAGTGTTTCCATACATTGAAAAGTTTTTTCATGTATATTTCTCGTTATTCTTACTCTCCCTCATATCTCTCTCACCATCACTATCTTTATTACTACAATTCATTAGATTTCTTGTACTATTAGGTACTTATAGTGTGATATTAAGAACATTAACAATTACATAGCCATCGATCTATGCACTAAAGCTTACAGAGTTACTCTTTAAGCAATTTATATGGTGGGACTTCAAATAAGCGAACATTTTCAATTCTTTATTTATTTATGTTATTGAAGTGTTCTATTAGTTCAATTTAACAACAAAAGAAAAATCATCGTTGATTTTTCTTAAAAAGGAAATAATATCAATGAAAGTAATTGATTGATACAATTAATGAATAAAGAATTAGTCGTTCATATGCACACATAAATATACACATAAAAAATATAAACACACATAGATATCACACATACATATCCTTTCAAACATAAAAATAAACATAGGAATACAAACACATACACATGCACCCATGCTAACATACACACACACACACTCATATACATACACACATACTTATTACATACATACACATATGCTAGCACACACACATACGTATGTATAGATACACACATACAGAAATACAAAGACATAAATATCAACACTCATACATACATACACATACACACATAAAGAAAATACTACATACATACACACACATACATACATACATACATACATTACATAAATACATACATACATACATACATACATACATACATACGTACGTACATACATACATACATACATGTGAGGAGATCCATGGGTAAGTTCCAGAGATGAGCTAGTGTCGCACAAAACTTGCTCTACACCTTCCAAGTTTATTCAAGGGATGCCTAATAGAATCCTTTATCTTCACAATAATGCATTTGGAAGCATTAAGTGCTTTGGAGTATCATTCCCAGAAGTTTGCATGAAAATAAATAATTTGCATATACAAAAATTTGAACAAACCTTCTATTTCAAGAGTAGAAATGCTCAGTATTTTGCTTTGAGCTGACAACATGGTATAACACGACTTGAGATCATTTGCATAGATTTAATTGGAGTGTATAGCTAACTAAATCAAGTTATCTCATCAATTTAGCTATACCACGCACTAAGAAATGCATCTAACATTCACGGGTGTCATCTCGACTTTTTAGGATCTAGAAGGTGTGTAGACACAATCACCTTCTATGCTTCATATCTCAAGTTTGTGTGAACCAAAACTTGATAAAAATTGATATACAAGTATAAGTCACTTTAATATCACTAACCCAAGTTACAATATATCAAATGAGTGAGTACATGCTGAGAAATCTCTTCCACAAAACTCACTACTAAATAATAAAGATGCAGCAAAGAACAGTAGACAAAGATGTACTTAAAGATGTGTATCCAAATCTATATGCTAATGATACAAAGGACATGTAGTGGACTACACATAGGTAGTTTGAGCTCAATGTATGCTCATGAAGTTGCTCAATGCCTCTTAGAATAACTATGTCTACTTGCAACCAAAAGCATGTCTATTTATAGTTCAAGTTTGAGTTTGAATTTGAATTTTCCTTCCCCTAAAAGTGATCCTATATTTAGGGTAGATTTGAATTGATTCTTCCTACCACATGAGTCATGGGTTCAGCTCCCTAAATTCATGAAATTCCTTACTTTCTTGGCTTCCTTATTTATCAAAGGTGAATACAACCAATTTGACAAGAAAGTGTTTATATGTGGTTCTCTACTATGAAGGGCTAAATGGATGCATAGTCCTAAGGCTTTTGCAATGCACTTAGACTTTCTAGTTGCACAAACAGCTCCCCCTCAAGCCTAAGATTCTTGAGTCTTGAGTTCTTCATGATTTTTGTAGTCCAATCATTAATTTGAACCTATTCTATTTGCTTTCATCCAATGCTTTAGCCATCATATCTTCAAATTTTTGATGCGTTGATACATATGAGAGTTATTTCTCCTTACTCAAGATCTTTCCCCTGACACAGTGGTAGTGATTAGTTTTTCCATGATAGATTAGATTAGCAACCAGATTTAATGAGCTAATGTTGTCTCCAAATATATATGGAGTTGAAATATTCAACCCTAAATCTTAGTATGGGGTTCTAATCCACATAGCTTCTTGTGTTGCCTTTGCAAGTCCTCTATATTCAGCCTCTATGATGAAAGAGCAACTATAGGTAGCTTCTTGGAGGAGCATGAGATCAATTTGGTACCTGTAAAAGTAAGATAGCTTGAGATGCTTCATCCATCATCTTTTGAGCCTACGCAATCTGCATCAGAGAAGGGCTTACCATCTATATCAGATGTATAATTGTACCCTTCAAATACTTTAGGATTCTCTTGACTGCTTTCATTTGAGGCTTCCATGGAGTGTGCATGAACTGACTTAGTGTACTAACTGTGTAGAAGATATCTACTCCAATTGGAGTAGCATAGCTCAAGATTCCAAACAACCTTTGATAGCTAGTAACATCTTCAATTAACTCACCTTCATGAGCACTTAGCTCGAGATTTACCTGCATGTGTGTACCTAAAACATTTTTATTTTAGAACTTGGTAAGCATATCTCCAATGTGCTTTCTCTAAGTTAAGAATATACCATTTTCTCTGTATACCACGTCCAAACGTAGGAAGTATGTTAGAAGTTGAAGATCACTGATCTTGAACTCCTTCATTTGAGCTTTGGTCTTCTTGATTCCCTCTGCATGACTTCCTATAATGATTATATCATCCACATATACACAACAGTATATGACCTCTGAGTGATTTCTCTTAATGAAGAGGGAAGGATCTTCCTTGCTTACAATAAAACCTTTATCCTGGGAGTAAGTGACAAGTCTATGACTCCAAACTCCATGAGCTTCCTTAACCTGCATACACTTTCTAGATATGGTTGATCTTCGAAGCCAAGATGTTGATCCATGTATACCTCCTCTAAAATCTAACCATTTAGAAAATCATTTTAAACATCCAATTGATATATCTTCCAATTCTTGGAAGATGCAGCACCCATGAGTACTCTAATTATGGACATTTTTGCCATGGGTGAGAGTGTTTCTTCATATTCAATGCCTTGGTTTTGTGCAAACCCTTTGGCTACAAGCCTTGCTTTATACCTATTAGTTGAGCCATGAGAATTCTTCTTTACCTTGTAGATCCATTTTGAGCAAATGACCTTCATAGATGATTTCTTGGGAACCAATTCCCAAGTCTGATTTTCTTATAGAGCTTTTATCTCTTCTTCCATGGCACTTCTCCATTCTAGTTTCTTCTTGGTTTTATCATATGTTGATGTTTCTTTAGAGTTTGAGTCATGTACTATGTAAATTGAATGCTTAGCGACTAGAGAAGTATCATAGCCATACCATTTTGGCGTCGTGTTTTCTTTAGTAGAAGTTCTTATAGTTCCTTGAGATGATTTTGCCACATCTCTCATCTCTTGCATTTTGGCTTTACATTTGGAGTTCCAAAAATTGATTTCCTTTCTTATAGTCTTTTGATTATTATAAGAGTCACTTTATTCTTAATATGTAAGCTCATTCTTTTTTTCCAATGTTGGAAAGTCTTCATCTAGGTCATATGGAAGTTTGATTTCGCTACAATCATCTTCAAACCAATATTTGTTTTCATCAAACAAATCTCTAATTATAATAAAACCTTTATGGCTTATTACAATAAAACCTTTATTGCTTTGATTATATAGCCTATAGCTTTTTTATTAACATCATAGACAACAAATTTTCATTTATCTACCTTTGCATCTAATTTCCCTCTAATTTGTGAAGGTATGTGTGCAAATGCTATGCACCTAAAGATCCAACAATGATCAATAAGAGGTCTTCTTCCATTCCATGCTTCATAAGGTGTCATCCTATGAAATGCTTTTGATGGGAATCTATTGATTAGGTAAATGGCTATGGATACAACCTCTGCCATAAGTAACTGGGAAACTTCTTCTCCTTTAGCATTGATCTTGCAGACTCTACTATGGTTCGACTTCTTCTATCTACCACTCTATTTTTCTCTAGAGTATACCTAGTTCTAATATCTTTTTTGATTCCTCTCTCTTGGAGATAATATTCAAAGCCATGGGAGAAATATTCTCCCCCATCTAACCTTAGCCTCTTCAAGGTCCTACTTGTTTGATATTGCACAAGTGCTAGATGTTTTTCTAAACAAGAGAACACATCATCTTTATGGTCCATAAAGTATAGTATTTTCCATATGCTACAATCATCAATAAATGGCACATAATACCTCAATCCAAAGACTACAGGCTCCTTGCTTGGTCTCCATATATCTCTATGAAGTAGCTAAAATAGGTCTCCATCAATGTATCCCTTATTTTTGAATGGTTGTTTGTGAGACTTGCCAAATTGACAAGCACTACATTTGTATATCATGTGTTGTTTGGATATGTTTGGTAGGGCAAGCACACTCTGAACCCTATTGATTTTCTTCAGAGCCCTTTAACCTACATGAGCTAACTTTTTGTGCCAAATTTCCAATTTTGATGGTTTGGCTACCTTAATTGAACAATGCAATGCTTCTAGTATATTGAAGCTTAAATGTAAACAATCTACGTGACGTTTCTTCTCTTTGTATCCTCATGAATCCCTAATCTGCATCCTCAAGAAATGCTACATTCTTTTGTGAATCTAACTTGCAATCCTTTTCTAGCAATTCGATCTAGAGTTATGAGAGTTTTGGTGATAGTTGGTACATACAAATCCCCCCTGGGAGTGATGTGGTGGAAAGGAGCTAGCATTCATGTATAAGGAACTACCAAGCTATGCAGAATTAATCCACAAAAGGAAGTAAACCCAAAGCTTTGTGGAAAGCTTCAAACACCTCCCTAGGCAGAGCCTTTGAAAAAGGTTTGCAAGGTTCTCCTTTGTGGGCACATATGCCAAACTGATTTCTCTAGCAGAGAACCTCTCATCGACATAATGATAGTGCACCTCAATGTGCTTAGTGTAAGCATGGAACATAGGGTTCCTTGCAACTGCCAATGCACTCTGATTGTGAGTGAAGATGGTGATGCAAAAGAGTGACCAACACCCACATTAGCCATAAGGGCCTCTGAGGCACACACAATCAATAGTCATTGTGAAAGCTGCCCTATACTGAGCCTCACAACTGGAAGTGGCCATAATAGGCTGCTTCTTGCTCAACCAAGATATATATGAGCTACCAAGCATGAAGCAAAAGCCACCAAAAGCATGTAAATTTGGCGGTAGTGATACCCCCTTGTGATAAAACAATCCAAGTAGTCAGGTACCAATCAACTAGCAAAAGATGCAGTTAGCCACCTGCCAATGGTTAACACCTTGGCAATGCATAAATTTGTTCATATGTGAGACAACAAAGTGAATATCTGGCTGAATAATGCATAACTAAATCCAACATTCAATAGCATGTTGATAGAGAACAACATAAAATGCATCTCCAACATTATGAAGACTCAATCCTAAACATGTCTCCATAGAAGTGGCAATGATTTACACTCAACATTACACTAATGTGTCAATATATTGTGTTCAATAGAAAGTTATTCCACCATCAACTTGCATAAATTGAATGCCCAAATAATGATGCAAATGGCCCAAATTAGAAATCTCAAATGAGGCATGCAAATCAGCCTTAAAATCAGTACTATGCTTCTTAGTAGGACTAGTGAGCAACAAGTCATCAAGATAGACAACAATGATTAGAAGCACATCATTTGCATGCTTAACATATAAGGTGCTCTCATTTGGAATATTCTTAGAACCATGTGTAATCATGTAGGCATGTATCTTTTCATACCAAGCACATGGTGCTTGCTTCAAACTATACGATGCCTTTTTCAACTTGCACACTTGGTTTTCATGCCCTTTTTGCACAAAGTCATGGGGCTGAAAAACATACACTTCCTCATGGATGTCACCATTAAGAAATGCACTTCTAATGTCCAACTAATGTACATTCCAACCATGATGAGATGCAAGTGCATAGATGCTATGATTAGTAGTCATTTGGCATGTAGGAGCAAAGGTCTCATCAAAATCAATGCCTCTTTCTTGAGCATAACCCTCTTCAATAATCCTAGCTTTATACCTGTCAACTGCTCCATCAAGCTTATGCTTCATCTTGTATACCCACTTAGTGCAAATGGCCTTCTTGCTAGGAGGCAAGTCACATAAAGTCTAGGTACCATTTTTCATGATAGCATCATATTATGATTCCATAGCAGCCATCCAATTTTTAGAATTTTGTGCTTCATCAAATAAAACAGACTCATTCTCATCACAAAAAAAAGTGGTAGCCATAGCATATCAATCTGATGCAAAGAAAGTAGTATGAGAGCTAGAACAAGTACAATATGACTAAGGTGCATTTAATTTGCTATTATGCAAAGTCTATGCTTGGCATTTTTGGCATAGTTTTTACCTCCTTAATATTAGCTCTCTCATCAACAAGTGCCTCATGTAAATCTGCATTCGAAATGGAATGATCTACATCATCACATGAAACCTTTAAATGATAAAAAGGTGCCTCATTACAAACATCACTAGACTCTCCACCTATAAAAGAGGCAGCAAAGTACCATACATGTCTTTGTAGCAAATCGATGTCTCCTTAGTAAATGAAAGTAATGGTTGAATAGCATCTTCCACAAAAAAATTACGACTAACCATAATGTGTTTAGTCTATGGATGATACAGACGGTAGCCTTTGCTTTCAGAATTGTATCCAACAAAAATACATTTCACTACTTTATCATCCAATCATCATCATTCAGGCACTAATGCATATGCCAAACAACCAAAATCACGTAGCTGAGCAACACATGGCTTGCGACCATGCCAAGCCTTATATGGAGTGATAGATTGCAATGCTTTATTGGGACACCTATTAAGTACATATGCTACACACATGAGAGCCTGAAGCCAGAAACTATATGGTGAAGCCTAACTCTTGACCATACACCTCCCCATCTCCATGAGTGACCTATTCTTCCTTTCAACAACTCCATTCCGTTGAGGTGTACATGGCACTATATTTTGATATTTTATCCCATGTTCAGCTGAAAATGCATTAGAATCAAAAGATATATATCTTCCCCTCTCCCCCCGATCAAAATAAAGGGTGCCCGTTTTACATGATGATAGATTTTCAATCAGAACTAGAAACTATTTGAAGCACAAAAGCACTTTGGAATTTGCTTTCAATGGATATACCCATGAACCCTAGGAAAAATCATCAATGAAGTCATGAAGTAAAGATAGTTTCCAAAAGAGGGTGTTTACATAGGACCACAAACATCCTTATGAACAAGCTACAATTTCTAAGTAGCTCAAACTGAACCATCTTTTGAGAACTAGGAACACTCCATTTTGCCCAAAATATAGCCTTCACAGACATCTTTACAAGGTGACTTATGTTTGGGCAGAGAGGATACCATTTCATATTTCTGTAGGCATATCAAACTAGCAAAATTTAGATGACCAAAGCATGCATATCAAAGCTTTCTATCTCACATAGCTTGAGAGCCATGTACTATAGATGATAAATCATTCAAATGTTTTTTGTATTCTATGAGCTTATACAACCCACGACATAAAATTCCAAAAGCAATAATGACATTGCCATTTGAGAGATCATGAGTTATACATCTATCATCAACAAATTTCACAATTAAGACAATCTTTGCTAAAGATGAAACTGATAACGAATTCCTCTTGATCCTTGCCAAAAATAAAGCATCTAAAAATGTAAAAGAACTACCATCAACAGTTGTCTGAATGATCTTACCAACTCCCATGATCCGATAAGAGGAGTTGTTGGTGCATGTGATAGTATTTCCCATCGGGGCAAGCTCGAGTGAAGTGAAGAAACTAAGCTACAAGGTAATATGTTTGGTTTCCCACTATCAAATTACGAAACATCTGAGGCTACTACAAACATATAGTGTTCATGAGAAGATGGGCCATAACTGCAAACAATGATAAATTCCCATTGTTCATTTTGCATAAGATTAGCAAACTCTGTTTTCGGTGTAGAGGCCTCTACACCAACTGTTCCACCCTCTTTCTTCCTTGCCTCTTTAGCAGCCAGTTTCGGACAACTCTTTATGAAATGAATATTTTCTTTAGTATAGTATTTGCAAAACGATTTTTGCTTTTCTATTTTTGTCTCGTCTTTGTCATCCTTCTTTGATTAAGCAGAATTGGCAGATTTCTGTTTATTAGTAGAAGAGCTTCATTTAGCTTTGCCCTTCTGACTAGCCAGGAAAGCTTTATCTACAACGCTTGTTCTGCCTAGATTGACCTTCGTGCAATAGAACAGAGACTAACTCCTCAGATATTAAGACATTTGTATTGTCTTTCATCATCAATGGAAGAGTAGAACCAAAACTCTCATATGAATCTAGAAGACAAGTCAAATAAGTCTACACAAGTGAATTTTTAGGCAGGACGTCATCGGTAGAAGTCAACTGCTCCTTCAAATCTTTGATCTTTGTCAAAAACCTATCCATAGAATCTCCTAGATTCATGTGCTCACTTGCCAACTATTTTTTGAGGTAAGCAATATGAGCCTTATTCCTTTCCTAGGATAAAATGCTAAGTGTATCCCAAGCATCCTTAGCTATTCTGTAAGAGTGAATGCAAAGTATAATGGCACATTTGAAAGACAAGGTTATTGATGCATGTGCTTGAGCATCTCAACCATCCCAAAAAAATTGCTCTGTAGTAGGTGTGGAAAGAACCATAGCACAAACAAAAACATGAAGAATATGGTTATCTTCAATGCCATCTACATCTCCTTCAATAATTGTATTTGTAGGAGTAACAGGCTGTTTTTCAACACCTTCCATAATATTCCACAATCCATTTGCAACCAATATATGATGCATCATATAAGCCCATAATGGATAATTGGTACCATCCAACTTATCCTCAATAGCCAAGATGCAAAATCCATCACTACTTTGAGCCATGGAAACTCACTAAAATACCTTGATGCAAAAAAATGATTGTATCTCAAAAAGTTGAACAGTAATATCCTTTCAAGATCTACTAAATATGTAGCTGACTTTGAGACACTTACAGTAGTGAACCAAAACATGTATATATATTTGTCACTAAAAGACTATCGTTTCCGATAAATTTGATATTTGCATTGAGTGCAAGGACATGCCATTCTCTCCTCCAGATCCAAAGAAGCCATCTGCTACAATATGGATATTTTAGATCATTTGTTTTTTTTATTAAACCTAAAAATCTTACTCCTAAAGACTTAAACTGAAATACTAAAACCTAAATACTTAAACACCTAAAAAAACCTAAAACCCTAATCCTAAAACCCTAATCTATATAATTATCCTATTTTATCTATATATTCAGATTTTTTCTTAATTGATCCTATTTTTATATATTTAATTAAATTATTTAAAACACTAGTACTTTTTATATTTATTTATCTATATACTTATCCTATTTATATATATATATATATATATATATATATATTTATTCAATTTTTTTCCTTAAACCCTTAAACCCTAAAACCGTAATCCTAATCCTAAAAACCTAAAACCCTATTATATATATATTTATTTATATATTCAGATGTTTTCTTAATTAATCCTATTTTTATATATTTAATTATATATATTTAATTAAATTATTTAAAACACTAGTTCTTTTTATATTTATTTATTATTTTAAGTATTCTATTTTATATATATATTTATATATTTACTCAATTTTTTTCCTTAGATCGTAAAACCCTAAAACCCTAATCCTAATCCTAAAAACATAAAACCCTATTATAAATATATATATATTTATTTATATATTCAAAATTTCTCCTTAATTAATCCTTTTTTATATATTTAATTAAATTATTTAAAACTCTAGTTCTTTTTATATTTATTTATCTAAATAATTATCCTATTATATATATATATATATATATATATATATGTGTATATATATATATATATATATATATATATATATATATATATATATATATATATATATATATATATATATATATATATATATATATATATATATATATATATATATATATATATATATATATATATATATATATATATATATATATATTCAGATTTTTTCCTTAACCCCTAAAACCCTAAAACCCTAATCCTAATCCTAAAAACCTAAACCCCTATTATATATATATATTTATTTATATTCAGATTTTTTCTTGATTAATCTTATTTTTATATATTTAATTATATGTATTTAATTATATATAGAAAATCAAATTATTTAAAACACTAGTTCTTTTTATATTTATTCATCTATATAATTATCCTATTATATATATATATTTATTTATATATTCAGATTTTTTCTTTAATTTTATTCTATATTTTCTCTTTATATAAATTTAATTGACTTATATGTATGCCTAAACCCTAAAACCCTAATCTTAAAGATGTAGACCTAAAATATGTATAATTCTGTATGCATGTGCATATACATGTATATATGTATTATACGTGTATGTGTATGTGTGTATATATTTTATGTAGGTGTTAAAACCCTAAAACCCTAATCTTAAAGATCTAGACCTAAAATATGTATATTTCTATATGCATGTGTATATACATGTATATATGTATTATATGTGTATGTCTATGTGTGTATATATGTTACGTAGGTGTTAAAACCCTAAAACCCTAATCAGAAAGACTTAAACCTAAAATACTAAAACCTAAATACTTAAACACCTATAAAAATCTAAACCCCTAATCTTAAAACCGGTATAATCCTATTTTTTATATATGTTTATTTATATATTCAGATTTTTTTCTTAATTTTTCTATATTTTTTCTTAATATAAATGTAATTGAGTTACATGTATGCCTAAACCCTAAAAGCCTAATCTTAAATATCTAGACCTAAAATATGTATATTTCTGTATGCAGGTGCATATACATGTATATATGTATTATATGTCTATGTATATGTATGTGTGAATAGCATAAAAACCCTAATCCTATTTTTATATATTTGATGTAAAAAAACTTCAAAATCAAAAATTTATATATTTAATTAAAACACTAGCTTATGTGTGTGTATATGTATGTGTGTATATGTGTGTGTGTATATGTATGTATGCATACATGTATATATGTGTGTGTATGTATGTGTGTGTGTATGTATGCATGTGTGTACATGTGTGTGTGTGTATGTATGCATGTGTGTATATGTGTATGTGTGTGTATGTATGCATGCATGTGTGTATATGTGTATGTGTGTGTATGTATGCATGCATGTGTGTATATGTGTGTATGTGTGTATGTATGTGTGTATGCATATGTGTATATGTGTGTGTGTATGTATGTGTGTATGCATGTGTGTATATGTGTATATGTGTGTATGCATGCATGTGTGTATATGTGTGTGTATGTATGCATGCATGTGTGTATATGTATGTGTGTGTATGTATGTGTGTATGTGTGTGTGTATGTGTGTGTGTGTATGTGTATGTATGCATATGTGTATATATGTGTGTGTATGTATGTGTGTATGCATGTGTGTGTATGTATGCATGTATGTATATTTGTATGTGTGTGTATGCATGCATGTGTGTATGTAGGCATGCATGTGTGTATATGTGTGTCTATGTAAGCATGCATGTGTGTACATGTATGCGTATATGTATGCATGTGTAAATGTGTAGATGTGTAGATGTGTGTGTGTGTATGCTCTATTTTCCTATCTCTATCTTCCTTTCTTTCATCATTCTTTATCTCTCACTCTCTCTCTCTCTCTTTATCTCACTACAACAGAACGAGGGAATACTGACGGTCAGTATACCAACGGTCAGCTATCGGTGTCGGTATGACCCTCGGTTAATTTGGGAAAGCGGCTTTGCCTCCTAAAGGCAACATCGGTATAATCATCGGTATAAGCATCGGTATAACCGTCGGTAATTTGCTGGAATTACTTATACCGCCGGGTATACCGACACTCTCTTTTTAACCGGGACCGAAACCAAAATTCATCATTCTGAGCGTTTTGAATCGAGCTCTTCTACTGTCGGGTTTGCGCATGCCAACATCAGATCTCTGTTTGTCAGCCTTTCTCTCTTTCTCTCTCTCTCTATCTCTCTCCCTCGCTCTCTCTCACTCTCTCTCTCTCCCTCCCTCTCTCTCACTCTCTCTCTCCCTCTCTCTCCCTCCCTCTCTCTCTCTCTAAATAGACCTCTATCTTTGTAGATCTGAAGTTTTGGTAAGTAGATCGCACATATTGTAGCACTCTTTTTTGCTTCTCTATGTTTTTGCTTTACTAATATGTTCTTTGTTTGGTTTTGCAAGAGATTCTGGGATCAAATCTTTGGAAATTCGACGAAGAAGAACCTCAAGTGGATTTTGACGATTGATTCAAACAATTCTCTCTCTCTCTCTCTCTAAGCACACCTCTATTTTTATAGATATGAAGCTTTGGTAAGTAGATCGCACATATTGTAACACTCTTTTTTCTTTTTTTATGTTTTTGCTTTTCTAATATCTTCTCTTTAGTTTTGCAAGAGATTTTTGGGATCAAATCTTTGGAAATTCGACAAAGGAGAACTTCAAGTGGATTTTGACAACCTTGATTCAAAAATTACACCAATGTAAGTGAGACATATATCACTATTTTTTCTTTCTAATTTATGTTTTTTCTTTTCTAATGTCTTCTCTCTTTAGTTTTGTTTTCGACTAATACATATGCAAACACATAGATGCATTCATACACACATGCACATGCATACACACATGCATATGCATACACATACACACATACACAATGCATATGCATACACACATATACAATACGTATGCATACACATACATGCATGCATATATATATATATATATATATATATATATATATATATATATATATATATATATATATATATATATATATATATATATATATATATATATATATGCAAGCAAGCATATGCATACAAGCATGCAATATATGCATACAAGGATATATATGCATACATGAATTTGTTTATTATTAATTTGTTTCTTTTTTAATTATATATTATTTTTTATTATTTAACTTATACAAGCATATGCATACATGAATGCATGTATACATATGTATACATGAATGCATGTATACATATGCATACATGCATGCATATGCATACAAGCATGCATATGCATATGCGTACAAGCATATGCATACAAGCATGCATATGCATACATGAGAGAGAGAGAGGGAGAGAGAGAGGGATATGCATACACACATGCATATGCATATGCATACCGACATACATATGCATACATGAATGCATATGCATACATGAATGCATATGCATACATGAATGCATATGCATACATGAATGCATATGCATACATGAATGCATATGCATACATGAATGCATATGCATACATGAATGCATATGCATACATGCATGCATATGCATACATGCATGCATATGCATACAAGAATGCATATGCATACAATTCATGTATGCATATGCATGTATACATATGTATATATGAATGCATGTATACATATGCATACATGCATGCATATGCATACATGCATGCATATGCATACATGCATGCATATGCATACAACACATATGCATACTTGTATGCATATGCATTCTTGTATGCATATGCATTCTTGTATGCATATGCATTCTTGTATGCAAATGCATGTATACATGAATGCATGTATACATATGCATACATGCATGCATATGCATACAAGCATGCATATGCATATGCATACAAGCATATGCATACAAGCATGCATATGCATACATGAGAGAGAGAGAGGGATATGCATACACACATGCATATGCATATGCATACATGAATGCATATGCATACATGCATGCATATGCATACATGCATGCATATGCATACAAGAATGCATATGCATACAAGAATGCATATGCATACAAGAATGCATACAAGAATGCATACAAGCATGCAATATATGCATACAAGAATGCATATGCATACATGAATGCATATGCATACAAGAATGCATATGCATACAAGAATGCATATGCATACATGAATGCATATGCATACAAGCATGCATATGCATAAAAACATGCATATGGATACAAGAATGCATATGCATACAAGAATGCATATGCATACATGAATGCATATGCATACATGAATGCATATGCATACATGAATGCATATGCATACATGAATGCATGCATATGCATACATGAATGCATATGCATACATGAATGCATGCATATGCATACAAGCATGCAATATATGCATACAAGAATGCATATGCATACATGAATGCATATGCATACATGAATGCATATGCATATATGAATGCATATGCATACATGAATGCATATGCATACATGAATGCATATGCATACAAGCATGCATATGCATACAAGCATGCATATGCATACAAACATGCATATGCATACAAGCATGCATATGCATATGTATACATGAATGCATATGTATACAAGCTTAAGCATGCATATATATACATTAGATGAGATGACATCTTCCTTGTATGCATATGCATTCATGTATGCATATGCATTCAAGAATGCATATGCATACAAGCATGCATATGCATACAAGCATGCATATGCATACAAGGAAGCATATGGATATGTATACATGAATGCATATGTATACAAGCTTAAGCATGCATATATATACATTAGATGAGATGAGATCTTCATATTGCATAAGATGGGATCTACACGTACACCTTGGGGTGCACATGATCATGATGAATCGAAGATATATCATATCCGTAATGGAGCTCCAGTTATGGATGCGGCGGGAAAGTCAATGCGCCAGCGCATACGACAACTCTTCTCTATCGAATTCGGTCATTCAGTAATGTTAAAATGGACCGAACAGGATAGAGACTCTAAAAATCATATCACACAATGCATATATGAAGAGTACCGACCAACACGTGGGAATCCTATTGTGAGTTCCGAATGGATTCAACATACAGCACGCGAGGTGATGTCTCATCGACGATCGAAAGCTCGCAATGCTTTCAAAGCAGGCTTACCGAAGCCTATATGGCTAGATGCCGAAGAATGGGAATCGATTCAGGATGAGCATCAACATACTCGTGATCGGTATCATCAACAGAGAGATGCGGCGGCCACACGTTTAGATACGGTTGGAACGTTGCATTTAGGTAGCGGCAGATACGACAGTATGCGCTACCAATTTGTAAGTATGATGTTAATTATTGAAGTTGTTTGTGTTAAGTACATCATGTATATTCATGTAACATTTTGCATATTTACTATAGGAGTTGGCAGTGGGTCATCCTCCAACAAGAACTGAAGAATCATATGGATATCGACATGGACTGACTGCACTGTTACAAGACTTAGAGGGACACGGTGCAATCGTCTCATGGGAGAATATTCTTGATTAGGTAAAGTTATATCTTGGTTTTGTGTTTTTAGTTGTTGTTTATAGATGTCATGTTAATTGGTCTTATTTTATACATATGTTTTGTTGCAGGATTGTAGGTGTAAATATTTTGATCAATGCCACAATTTTGTATCACACTCGCATACGACAATGATGAACCATAATTTTGTATTCGATTCCAATATGGAAGTGTTTTGTCACATTGCCACAATTTTGTATTACACTCCTATGTGGCAATGATGTACCATAATTTTGTATTCGATTCCTATATGAAAGTGCTTTGTCACATTTTGTATTCGATTCCTATATAGAAGTGCTTTGCCACACTTTTGTACATTTTTCATTTATGGAATATACGACTTTCTGTACATGAATCATTGTTCATTTTTGCTCATATAAGTTTATGTTTTGGTTGTCATTAGAGTACATAACACATGTACTCAGTTGGGCAGAGTGTATTGTCTTTTGCTAAACAACATCATGCTGTAGCAAAAGACAACACACTCTACCCAAACAAATTTGTGCAGGTATGGTTGTCCGTATATGCATCGGTAGCTCCAGTATGGATGTCGGTATATGCACCGGTACTCCCAGTGCGGACGTCGGTATGGACGTCAGTATAAGCGTCGGTATTACAGAGGCCTATACCGATGCCTATACTGGCGCTTATATCGGCGTTTATACCGGCGCTTTCTTTTCAACGTCTATACCGACTGTAACACCAACGTGGCGAAGAAATCACGCCCGTTCATTTGCCTCGGAGCAGCCTCGGTATACCCTCGGTATACCCTCGATATGTTGTAGTGTCTCTCTCTCTCTCTCTCTCTTTCTCTCTCTCTCTCGCCCTCTCTTTCCCTCTCTCTCTCTCCTCTCTCTCTCTCTCTCTTTCTCTCTCTATCTCTTTCTCTCTCTCATCTCTCTCTCTCTTTATCTCTCTATCAATAGACAATAAAACAATCACTCACAAGGATGTCCCTCTTTTGAATCGTTGTCGTCAAAGCGTAATGTATGTCATCTATCATCGAATTCCAAACAATCAATGCCAAAGAACTTCTGCAAAATCAAAGAGAAGAGAAATTATAAGACCTAAAACATAGAGAAAGACAAGGGCTAATAGTACGCGCACCACTTACCAAGATGTCAGATCTAAATCGAGAGAGAGTGTGTGTGTGTAGAGAAAGAGATCTGTGTGTGTGTGTGTGCACAAGACAATGCAATTCGCAATTCGTTTTGCGTGCCCAAGTTCGACATAAGACAAACAGTACTCAAACATGCGGAAAAAAGTGAATTTTTGCTCTCGGGTTCCCGGCATGTTTAAAACTTGGCCTCGATATGGGCGTCGATAACTTCTAGTAAATTACAGACGCTCATATCGACGCTCATACCGACGCACATACCAACAACTATGGGGCAAACTGACGATCACTTTAAAACGGTCATACCAACCATCACTTGACCGACAATATCTTTAAGTGAACTTTTCCAACATTTTTATACCGACGCCGAGAGTGACTGTCGGTATAAGCAGCGTTGATATGCCCCTCATATGTTGTAGTGTATATATATATATATATATATATATATATATATATATATATATATATATATATATGTGTGTGTGTGTGTGTGTGTGTATGTGTGTATATATATATATATATATATATTGTGTGTGTGTGTGTATAATTTTAAAACATTTGTTTTCTATACGTGAAAAGTGAAAAGCGGGTTATAGGGAAACTCTTATGTGCTCAATAGTCTTTAACTTCAAATTCATCTACTACCAATTTTTTTGTTTAAGAAAACATCCTCCATATTCTTCATAATAATAAGCCATTAGGAGAAAAAATGAACCGTGCATGAGCCATTTAGATTAAGGAGTGGTTGGTTATGGACCAATCAGAAGAGGATGATGGCCACAGTCTACGCTGAAGGGGGGAGAGGGGAGAAATCTCTCCCTTACTTATGAACTATCTTTAGAGAGAGAAGGAATCTCGTTCTTATGAGGGTCCAAAAATTCAAAATCTCTAAAAAAGTTAAAAAACTAATCATAACACTTGAGAATGGACCCCTCATTACTTTTTAGGGTCCAAAAAGTACTCTTTTTGACCCCATATTCAAAATCTGGGCATTTTGTGAGCTAAAAAAAAGATGACTTTTTTCAAAAATACTCAAAAAAGAGTTATTTTCCTTGTAAACTTCACATTTTCATACCGAGCTCCCAAAAAGTCATCTTCTTCCACTACTTTCTCTCTGTAACACATCATTTAAGCTCTTGTTCTACATTCCAATATACCTGCATCTCCTATCTCGAACTACTATTGTAGCTTGAAGACTTTCAACTTCAATGGCAACATCCAAAGCACTAGTCTATCCACCTATGAAAAGAGGAAGCAAAGTATCATACATGTCTTTGAAGCTAACAGATGTGTCCTCAGTATATGAAAATAATGGTTGAATAGCATCTTCCACAAGAACAACATCACGGCTAAACAAAATGTGTTTATTCTATGGATGATATAGATGTTAGCCTTTGCTTTCAGAACTATACCCAACAAAAATACATTTCACTACTTTATCATCCAAGTTCTTGCATTGTTGTTTAGACACTAATGCATATGCCAAACAACCAAAACACACAGGTGAGCAACAAATGGCTTGTGACCATGCCAAGCCTCATATGGAGTGATAGACAACAATGCTTTAGTGGGATACCTCTTAAGTACATATGCAACACACATGACAACCTCAAGCAGAAACTATGTGGTAAAGCCTGACTTTTGACCATACACCTCGCCATTTGCACGAGTGACATGTTCTTCCTTTCAGCAGCTCCATTCTTTTAACGTGTACCTGGCACTATAAATTGATGTTTTATCCCACCTTCAGCTAGAAATGCATTAAAATAAGAAGAAATATATTCTCCCCCTCGATGAGAATGAAGGGTGCCCATTTTACATGCTCATAGGTTTTCAACCAAAACCAGAAACTTTTTGAAGCACATAGAAACTTCGGACTTTTCTTTCAATGGATATACCCATGCATGCTTGGAAAAATCATCAATGAAAGTCATGAAGTAAAAAAAGTTTCCAAAAGAGTGTGTCTATGTAGGACCACATAGCTCATTGTGAACAAGCTCCAATTTCTAAGTAGCTCGAACTCACCATCTTTTGGGAATGAGAAACATTGTATTTTTGCAAAATACAGCCTTCATAGACATGTTTACCAGGTACCTCAAATTTTGGCAGAGGATACCATTTCATTAGTCTGGAGACATAGAAAACTAGCAAAATTCGAATGATAAAAGCAGGCATGCCAAAGCTTTCCATCTGACATAGCCTGAGAACCATGTACGGCACATGTTGACTGACTCATAGCTTTTTCATAGTCTAGAAGTTTATACAACGCATGACATAAAATTCCAAAAGCAATAAAGATATCGCCATTTCACTGATCATGAACTATACATCTGTCAATAACAAATTTCATGACCAAGCCAATCTTGGCTAAAGCCAAGCTGATAAGAGATTCTTCTTGATCCTTGGCACAAATAAAGCATCTGACAATGTAAAAGAACTACCATCATTAGTAGTCAGAATGATATTACTAGAACCCAGGACAAGATAAGAGGAGTTGTTGGCAAATGTGAAAGTATTCCCTATAGGGGAAAGCTTGAGTGAAGTGAAGAAACTAAGCTTCAAGGTAATATGTTTGGTTGCCCCACTTTCAAAGTACCAAAAATTTGAGTCTACTACAAACATACACTGTTCATGAGAAGATGGGTCATAACTGTGAACAATGGTAAATGCTCACTCTTCATTTTGCACAAGATTAGCAGACTCTGTTTTGGGTGCGGAGGCCTCTACAACAACCATTCTAGCCTCTTTCTTCCTTGCTAGTTCTGGACAACTCTTTATGACATTTTACAATATTTACAAATCAATTTCTACCTTTTGGTTTTCTTCTTGTCTCTGTCATCCTTCTTTGATTGTGTAGAATTAGCAAATTTTTGCTTACTTCTAGAAGAGCTCCATTTACTTTTGCCCTTCTAACTAGCCAATAAATCTTGATATGCAATACACATAATAGACCTATTCTACCTAGATTGATCTTCTTACAACATGACAGAGACTAACTCCTCAAATGTTAAGGCATATTGATTTCCTTTCATCATCAATCAAGGGTTCAAACAAAACTCTAATATGAATCTAGAAGACCATTCAGAATAGTGTGCACAAGTGAATTGTCACGCAAGACTTCATGAGTAGAAGTCAAATGTTGCTTCAAATCTTTGATCTTTGTCAAAAAATTGTCCATGCAATCTCCTTCATTCATGTCCTCACTCTCTAACTGTTTTTGGAGGTAAGCAATAGGAGCCTCATTCCTTGCCTTGTATAAAGTGGTAAGTGTATCCCAAGCATCCTTACCAATTCTATAAAAGCAAATGTGAGGAGTAATGGCACATTTGACAGACAAGGCTATCAATGCATGTGCTTGAACATCTCTTCCATCCCAACAAATTTAATCTATAGTAGGTGTAAATGGTCGCATGAAGAGGAACATGAATAATATCACTATCTTCAATTTCATCTACATCACCCCTCTAGTAATTGTATTTGTAGGTGTGATAGGATGTTTTTCAACACCTTTCATAATATTCCACAGTCCTTTTGCAACTAATACATGATGCATCATATAAGCCCATGATGAATCATTGTCATCATCCAACTTATCCTGAATAGAAAACATATGGAATATATCAATGCTTTGATCCATGGCCACTAACTAAAATAACTTGATGCAAAGGAATGATTGTTGCTCAAAATTTTGAACATAACTCTTTTGTCATGATCTTATAAACTTATAGTAGACCTCGAGCTGCTTATACTAGTGAACCAAAACACACACACACATACATACACACACACACACATATATATATATATATATATGTGTGTGTGTGTGTGTGTCAAAATAAGAAAAATTGGCCTATAGAGGACATTGATAGTGCATTTGGAGGCAGAAATGAGGTCAGATCACAGTTTTGACACGAGACATCAAAGCAATTTTGAACTCCTAAATGCTTTGAGTATGCTGACCATTTTTCATGCGATTCTAAGATGATGACAGCACGGGTGTCAATGATGCCCTAGATGAAGTGGCGACCTTCATACCCTGAGGTCCGTGGAAGCACTAAACAACAAATGGAAGAAAAAGAAGCTTGCTGCCGAGCACACAATACTGAATGTATTACCAAGATAATGTAGACAGACTAGTGACCCATTAGGGTTATAGGAGTATATACTAGCCGAGGGAAAAAAACCTCCTAAAGAGGGAAAAAAGTGCCCGGATGGTCCTAGTGTGTTCACACACATCACCAAATAAATATATCAGCACAATACCTTGCTCAATATGTTAATATTACCACCTTAAGTATTCACATTGCCTATCTTCTCCACCTGATGCTCTTTGTCATTTGCTTTTTGGACTTCATGTCTATTTCTTGGATCCTCGAAGTTTAAGAGTAAAGCTAAATCCCTTGCTACATTACTTCAGCATCCTGAGTCTATATAGAATACATGTTCGTCTGCTTTACCTTGCTTCATGGTCATATTCATCAGAAGTAATGAATCCTCTTGTGTTTGATCATGTGCATAGTGGTTGTAGTCTCTCATTCCTTTGTATCCTCTTTGATAATTATTATTGTATGAGTTGTTGTTATAGCCACTTTTGTTTTGAATCCACCTCTTGTGATGTCATAGCCTCCCCTACTATAACCTCTTCCTCCTTGGTTTCTGGGATTCCTAAAATAATTCTTATTAATGTGATTAGTTAAGCCCTACACCGCATATGGAGATGAAATTTGAGATCTTCCCCTGCCCTTTCTTCCTCCTCTGCCTCTTCCTGTTGAGCCTCTAGATCTACCTGCAAACTTTGCTTGAGAGGTGCTTCCTTTGTGATCAGAATTTTTATGTTTGCCTTTGCTATCTTCATTCTTGTTCTTATTTGTATAGAGTAGAAGATTGGTTACCTTTTGACTTGTCTCCATTCTTTATAAGCTTTGGCTCACATGTGAACAATTGTTCCATGAGGGTATTGAAATCAAGAACGTGCATGTCCATGTATAGATCAATTGCTACATTGAAAGCTTTCCATTTGTCATCTCTCTTTATTCCATTGATCACTTGCCTTACTATCTGCTCTTCATCAATGATTTCTCCAATGCTACCAAGTTGGTCTTCTACGTCTTTCATTTAATCACATTTTGTTCCGGCATCTTCTTGAGTGTGGTGAACTCCATCCATAGTTTATTCTTTCTTGCCTTGGAACTTCATGAATAGAATGCTTCAAGAGCATTCGTGGTCTCTTGTGAAGTCTTGCATGTTCATGGTTTTATGGAAAGTATGTAGGTACCTAAGCATCAAAACCCAAAAATCGATTTGAGATACTTGATTTTGTGGTACTTTTATAAGGCACTACCACCTCATGAGTTGAAGCCTATATAAAAGATAAACATTTATAGTGTCTTGCTATTGTAGTGCTCATTAAAATGTTATCCTTTTCAACTCCATCACCACTTAAAGAATGGGATGGAGTCTTGCAACAAAGAAAATCTAGGAGCTTATCAATCTTTATCATATCCTTGGCATCCGCATGCCCATTACCGAGAAAATAAGTATGAATACACCTTGACTGGGCCATTATTATCAGATTGAGGGCTATAAAGTTTTCATTTGAGTTCCAAAGCTAGAGGGCTCATGATAGGAAATGAGGACTTTGACCCTAGGGCATGGATGTAGATCATAATCCTTTGCATGGAAGAGAGAGTCGAAATTGAAAAATCTGTGTAGATTTAGTCACACAAATGCTCATGCTTGCATATCATTGTAATTTTAGGGCTTCCTATTATATGCATGCTAAGTTATGGTAAATGCACTTTTTGGAGAGTCGAGCTTAATAAGGGATGAGAGCTATGATGAAGTACAAGGATGTAATAGAATATAAATGCATATAGAAAACACAAGGTGAACCTCTCATTTCATTAGATGAACACACACACACACACAATATATATATATATATATATATATATATATATATATATATATATATATATATATATATATATATATATATATATATATATATATACATACATAACAATTACGGATAATCACTTAAGCATAGTCACATGTGATTGAAGAAGAAGCAATCTCCCTATGCAGCCTTGAAGCATGGGTGGCCTCACAAACACATTGACAAAGCTATTGTTAACTAAAACAATCAATTCTCTCAACTCTTGAGGACCGAACTTGAGAGCTTTTACACATAGATTACAATAAAAGACATAGCAAGTGCAAGTTATTTCACTCAAATAGATAATTCATATAGGGATAACCAATGTATTTAACAAAAACAAGTTGTAGCGTGCACTAGGCATACACAAATAGACCACCACTCACCTGTAGATTTGGTCCCATAAAAATATGCTCATATTTAACACAAGATTTGAGATAACTTTACAAGAGATAAATAGATTTTTAATAAACCAAGCACTACAAGAAAAGAGTTTGATTTGGTAAACTAACTCTACTAAACTCTTAGAGCATTCTATGTCATGAATTCGATGTGTTGGGGATGGCTACATAAACTCTACTCAAATCACGCATGTAAGCAAGAAGGGGTGTTGCTTTAGCTTAGGAGCCCACTAGCTTGGTTTCCAAAATCTAAACAATTAGTCACATATGAGAGGATATACAATTCAGACATTGTGACTCCATATACAAAATATTCCCTATAAGCTAGGAATTACTTTTACTAAATTATTGGCTTCCATCACACCCTAAGTGTGATTGATGATTTATGACTATTGTGACTGTGATTTTGAATTCGAATTGGAGCTAGACTTTTGGTGCTTGATGCCTTTCCTCATGTAGGTCCAAGTGGCATCCATCCAATGGTCTATCTATGTTTTAAGGTTCAAACTTGAATTTCAACACTCCCCCTAAAGCTTTAAGCCCCTATTCCTTAAAATAGCTCTAAGAATCCAATGCCTTTCTTGTAATTTGTAAGCTTTATTGAGTCTGAAGCTTTTTTCATCATGTTAATAGAGTGATCCATGATACCTATATGTTGCATTTCAGCTTCCTTCGCTAGCACCTTCTCTCCCATGTAGTGATAATGTACCTCTATGTGTTTGCTCCTAGCATGGAACATGGGATTGGTAGATAGGTATAAACCTTAATTTTATGTACATTTGAGATATCTGATTACCCTTTTGGCTACAATTAAATGTGGAACCCTAGGTGTGGAGATAGCACACCAACTCTGTAAACTAGGTGTGGCCTCATAATGGTGGCATAGTTCGATGATCATACTATAAACCTATACAAAAGTAAATGCTCTACTTCATTACCTCTCATCGAGGTCAGTTTTGTGTTTACCTCCATAGGTTTTCTCAGTTGTTTGCATCTTGTAAGGACATACTTCTTTAACACATCCAAAAATATAATTTCTTTCCATAAGCCAAATGTTGGAGTTCATTGACCTCCAAAATATAACTAGAAGTAGGTGGAACCCCCTAGGAACAAGTTGAGCTTCTCACAAACCTCATCACAGAAAACCAGTCATGCTTGCAGAGCTTAATGTTCTCTATTTGCTCAGAATTTTTTAAAAATGTTTCAATCACATATACTAGTGACCAAGAGCTTTCCAATGAGCCAAAGAACACTCAATTTTGATAAATAAACAAGGAGATATGATATTTGCAAGTATGAGGTTTAATGGAGACCTTCAGCAGAGGTGAACCTCAGAACACACACTACTTGCAGAGACTACTGCTCTCAGTTAACAAACTAAATGATTATGAAAATTGACAATATAAAAGTAGACAGTACGAGCTTTCAAGTGAGCTATTAAACATGTAATTTGGATAAATAATGAGGGAGATACAAGCTCTGTAATCTCTACATACAAAATTACGACAGCGTAGAGCTACACATATGATTCTCTTCGACTTCCCACAAGATCACGATTTTTCTCCTCTTTTTATAGCATGGGGAACTAATCTAAAACCTTCCTAATACATCTAAATTTGTGGTAGAAACTTGGGTGGAGATATTACATGACTCAAGTGCTCAAATAAGCAAAGTATTGATGGACTTTGAGAACTATCCACATCGACCTTCCACTAGGACACCACTTCAGCTCCCTTGTGACTCACTAATTTGACTCATGATGTTCTAGAACTCACGTGGTATTTTGGCCATCTTTTATGAATAATATGAGCCTTCTTGAAGTATTTGAGGACTTCCAAAAGGTATTTACATAATTTGAAACTTGTACTATACATAAAACAAATGTTCATAACATTCTCCCCCTCAAGTTTCAAAGGGTATTTCCTTCATGATAAGAATATAGTTGAATCTTTGAAGCCTTGCTCCATCCAAGGATTTGGTGAAGATATATGCAACTTAATCCTTTTTTCTTACAAAAGAAACTTGTACTTCATGGTTTATAGCCTTCTCTCGAACATAATGATAGTGTACTTCTATATGCTTTGTTCTAGCATGAAAAATAGGATTTGAGGTCATATGAATGCTGCTTAAGTTATCCCCATATATCAGTGGTACATCAACCTGCACATTCAAGTCATGAAACAACTTTTTAAGCCACATAACCTCAGTAGTAGCCAATGCTAAACCTCTATACTTAGCCTCTATAGAAGATAAAGCAACTGTAGGCTGTTTCTTTGAACTCCATGTTAATGTCTTGTTTCCTGGTATAACCACATATCCACTTCTGGATCTTATGTCATCTTTGCTTCCAACCCAATCTGCATCACTAAAGACTTTAAGAGTTAGATCAGCATCATGACTATAAAATAATCCTTCGTTCATGGTACCTTTCAAATACCTAAGCACTCTTTTTGCTACATGCATATGAGGTACTCTAGGTTCATGTATAAACGGTGACAATACTCCTACTGCATAGCATATATCAGGTCTAGTTTTTGTTGCATAAATCAAAGATCCTATGATGGATCATATGCATTCATATCATGCAACTCATCATCTTCATTTGCACTCAACTTTACATTACATTCCATTGGAGTAGAAACAAATTTACATCCCTACATACCAAACCTTTTTAGCTTATCACATATATACTTTCTCTGTATCAACCAGGTACCCTCATCGCCATACACAATTTGAATCCCAAGAAAGTATCTAAGCAAACCAAGATATGAAATTTAAAATTCCTTTCCCAAATTACCTTTTATCTCATTAATTGTTTTTGCATCATTCCCTGTAATCAACAAGTCATCCACATAAATGCATACATAGACACACATGTCATCTACATGTTTTACATAAAGTGAAGGGTCAACATGACTCGTTGTGTATCCTTGCAGCATAAGATACTTTACCAACCTTGCATTCCATGCCCTTGGTACCTATTTAAGACCATACAATGCCTTCTTTAACCTGCATACATGATTAGGACATTTTGCATCGACATAACCAACTGGTTGTGACATATACACTTCTTCACTTAACTGATCATTAATAAAGGCATTCTTTATATGGAGTTGATATATATTCCATCTTTTACTTGCAGCTAAAGCCAAAAAAGTTCTCACCATTGCCATGTTTGCTATTGGATTAAATGTTTTCCCATAGTCCAATCCTTGAGTTTGATTATATCCTTTTGCTACAAGTCTATCCTTATATCTTGACACACTACTATCACTATTTCTTTTAATCTTAAAAACCCACTTGCAACTAATTACCTTTTGTTTTGGTGTCTTTGGAACTAAATTCCAAGTCTTGTTATCCTGTAGTGCTTCCATTTCTTCTCTCATTGCTTTCTCCCACTTTTCATCTCCTTTTGCCTCATCATGTGGGTTCATTTTCCTGCTCAACTTTTGCCTCATCATAACATGTGGGTTCATTTTCCTGCTCAACTTTTGTCATAAAACCATAATGAGTATTCATAAAAGATTCATAAGGATACCTTTGAGTTTGCTTACTCACTCTTGAAGTTCTTCTAACCTCTAATGTAGATGTTCTTCCTTTCGTATTAGGAACCTTTGATGATTCTCTATACTCATATACACCACTAATTTCCTCTCCTTCATCATTAACTTCAATAAGTTTGAGTTTACCTTTACTTTTAACACTTGGAGGTGACTCTTGCCTTAATCTTCCATTGAAAGGTAGCTCTCTTTCTTCATCCATACCACTTTTCTACTCACTTAAAACCTCTTGTGGGCTGAGGTGAGCACTCATCTCCTTCACCTGTATCTTCTTCATCTCCATTTATGACCTGCAAACTTTTCTTATCTACATACCATGAAAGTGATTCATCAAGGTTTACATCTCTTGAAACAACCACCTTATTTGTATGAGGATTATAACATCTATATCCTCTTTGAGTATCTGCATAACCAATAAATATACACTTTTTTGATTTCACATCAAGTTTTGATCTCACTTCACTAGGTACATGTACATAACAAACACAACCAAATACTTTCAAATGACTTACACTTGGTTTCCTTCCATGCCATACCTCATATGGTGTCAAATGATGAACTCAAGCAGTAGGTACTCTATTCATAATGTACACACTTGTGCTAACAGCTTCAGCCCAAAAAGAATTAGGCAAATACATATCATTTAGCATGCTTCTAGATGCTTCTGCTATGATTCTGTTTCTTCTCTCTGTGACTCCATTTTGTTGTGGAGTATACAACATGTAACTTCTCTTTTGATACCTTCATCATACAAAAAATGAGTAAAAGCTTGAGAGAAATACTCTCCCCCTCCATCGGATCTTAGCTTCTTAACATATCTTCCTATTTGCTTCTCGTCAAATGATTTAAAATTTGTAAAACAATGTAAGACTTCACTCTTATGTTTAATGAAATACACAAATGTCATTCTACTATGATCATCAATGAATGATACATAGTACTTATTACTAGCCAAGAATGCCTCTTTAGTAGGACCCCATATGTCCGTGTGTATAAGATCTAGCAATCCACTGCTTACATAGCTTGAATGCTTGAAAGGCCATCTACTCAGCTTACCCATTTGACATGCTTCACAAAGATGCACCATATGTTGCCTAGTAAGATCAGGTAATCCTTCAACAATCCTCTTCTTTGATAGCTCCTTTAACCTGTGTACATTCATGTGTCCAATCCTTCTGTGCCATAGATCAAGCTCTGCTATTCTATGCATACCATAAGAGAAATAGTTTGTATGATTTGGGTTTACCTTGAATGTAAACAATCTACCTTGTTTTTGACCTCTAGCAATTAACCTCCTTTGCTTTGGATCCTCAATGAAGCAACCTGCATGATTAAATCTTATTTGCAAACCTTTTTCTACCATTTGACCAACTGACATCAAATTCTTAGTGATCGTTGGCACATAAAGTACATCCATCAAGCAATTTGTCTTGCTCTTATTGGGCATAACAACATCTCCAGCCTTTATAATCTTATGTGTTGTATCATCTCCTGTTTCAACATGACCTTTACATGAAGGATTATGCATATTTGAAAACCATGAAGCATCATGTGACATATGGTTAGAGCAACCACTATCTACATACCATAAATCACTATTGCAATTCATCTTACTTTCTACATTCATCATAAGAAGAGAATCATAATCATCACTTTTACCTTCAACTGCATAATTTCTTTGTTGTTTACCTCTTCTTGAATAGCCTCCTCTTTGATTATCACCTTGATTATTTTCATTTTGATAGCAATCTTTGGCATAGTGTCCATACCTTCCACATATATAGCAATTGTTGTTATCTTCACTCCTTTGTCTTTGATTATAGTTGTAGTAGCATCTCGTACCTCTAGCACTTAATCTTCCTCTTCCACTTGTGTTGAAGGAGCCACTTGAAGTCCCTTGATCATCGCTCCTTCTTCCTTGACCTCTATTTGAACCTCTTCTACCTCTGTTTCCACCTCTTGATGATGCTGCATAAAGAGCTTGTCCTTGAGATCCTTTTTGATTTGAAGTAGAGCCATTGAGATTCATCTCCTCCGTGACCATGAGAGCAACAAGCTGATCAAAGTCTGGTAATTCTCCTCTAACATAAACTGAAGTAATGAATGGTTTCCATCTCTCATCATCATTGAGTCCGTTGAGAGTATGTGCAACCAAGTCGTCGTCCTCCACATGAGCTTGAATTGATCCTAGTTGATCTGCAATCTCTTTAATCTTCAACAAGTAATCAATGACCGATGTCCTTATATCTTTCGTTATGTTATTAAACTCATTTTTTAGTTGAATCTTCCTTGCTCTTGTACCTGTAGCATACAACCTTTCCAATGCAAGCCAAACATCTCTACTTGTGTCTAGATATTGTATGTGTCCTACCATTGAATCTTGAATATTTTGTGATAAAATGAATATAACCCTTTTGTCTCTTTCATTCCAAAGTCTAAAATCCCTCAATTGTTGCTGATTTGGATCCTCTGGTAATATAGGTTTGATATCAGTTCCATCAATCAAACCATACAAGCCTCTACCTTGCAAGTATGCTGTCAGTCTAAATGGCCATGCTTGATAGTTGTTCTTATCAAGCTTCTCTATTTGTGCATGTTGATCGCCCATTGTGTAAACACTAAAATTCCTCCTTTAACCCTCCTTTTGGATACATGTGATACGAAGAAGTATGAGATATACTTTTGTAATAAAGTTTATGCACCTTTCTTTGCTTGGATGTTGCTTGAGATGCTTCCTTGCTATCTCCTTCTACCTTTGTGTAGTTTCGATGGTGAATGTCTGCTCCAATAGCTTCAAATTCTTCATCAAGGTATTATAACCTTCTCCAAGCTTCAATTCCAAGATCTGATACCAATGTTGGAGTTTATTGACCTCCAAAATATAGCTAGAAGTAGGTGGAACCCCCTAGGAACAAGTTTACATTCTCACAAACTTCATCATAGAAAACTAGTCATGCTTGCAGAGCTTACTGTTCTCTATTAACTCAGAATTTTTTTAAACTGTTTTAATCACATATACTAAAGATGAAGATCTTTCCAATTAGCCAAAGAACACTCAAATTGAATAAATATACAAGGATATATGATCTTTGCAAGTTTGAGGTTTAATGGAGACCTTCAGCAGAGGTGAACCCGAGATTATGATTATGAAAATTGCAAATATTAAAAAAGAGACTAAGAGCTTTCAAATGAGCTATTAAACATGTAATTTGGATATATAATGGGGGAGATACAAGTTGTGCAATTGTTGCATACAAAATTACAGCAGCGTAGAGCTACACATATGACTCTCTTGGACTTCCCACAAGATCATGACTTTTCTCATCTTTTGATAGCATGGGGATCTAATCTAAAACCTTCCTAATACATCTTAATTCATGGTAGATGCTTGGGTGGAGATATTACATGACTCAAGTGCTCAAATAAGCAAAGTATTGATGGACTTTGAGCACTAGCCACATCGACCTTCCACTAGGACACCACTTCAGCTCCCTTGTGACTCACTAATTTGACTCATTATGTTCTAGAACTCAGGTGGTATTTTGGCTATCTTTTATGAATAATATGAGCCTTCTTGAAGTACTTGAAGACTTCCCAAAGGTATTTACATAATTTGAAACTTGTATCATACATAAAACAAATGTTCGCAACACCAAATACCGTTGTCCTTGTATATAACGTCAATACCTAAGAAATACCTTAGATATCAAAGGTCTAAGATATTGAAATCCTTCCCAAGATTTTCTTTGATTTCCTTCATATGCTCTCCATGATCAACTATAAAATTAGGCCATCTATATATACACATAAGTACGCAGATAATTCACCTTCCTTCTTGTGGAATAAAGATTGATCTACCTTTCTTTGATTGTATCGAGAACTAATCAAATAGTCCACAAGCCTTTGATTGTTGGAGCAAGTCTATGACAAGCCTAAGTATTGGCTTGAGTCCCACAAAGTCATAGAAAAAGCCTTAAAATGAAGACTATGTAAAGTTCACTTGTGAACTACCTCTTGTAACTTTTGAAGAGTTTACTTAATGTAAAAGTAAGAGAATGTGAAGTGGTTGAGTCCACATGATCAAGAATGGAAAGAGGAGCCACGAATTCGTGATTTGTGGTAGGTAGAGAATCAAATCAATCATTGATTGATTGGAGAGTGATTGAGGGAAGTTAGCCTCCCAAACTCAACTATAAATAGATGGCAGTTTTAGTCGTGGTTAGAGAGACCTATGTGAAGACCTCCAAGAGCTGAGCTTTATGCCATATCAAGGTGTGATTACAAGGCACACATATGTATCAGTAAGTCATTGTATTGTACAAGCAATATACTTTCATTTTCATGATTATTTGAGTTCATCTTTCCATGTTCTTGTGAAGTGTACTACTCACTGCCATTACTCTCAGTTTTCTCAGTCAGCTTGCAGAGATGTTTTCTCTGAGCTTGGTGCATCATTTTCAGTGATTAACTTGGTAAAGTTAGCTCTACAAGTCTACTATATGCTCATAAATTTTCATGTCATTTGGATGTTGCAATCTTCAGTTATGTTCATTTGAAGTCAACAGGGTCTGTTCATCTTCACCTCTCTGTCAGGTACCCGACTTTTTCACTCATCTTGTCAGAGCCATTGCTCAGTGGTTACTTATCCAAATTCAGTGATTTAAAGCTTGTTGGATTCAGCTTACTGTCTAGTATAACTATACAAATTTTCATAATCATTGTATTCCTAAATTATGAGTTATGTTGATTTTTCTGCTCACTCGTCTATTTCTGTAGCAGCCCGTGAAAATCGGGATGATGTCATCACTTGTTAAAACTCATTCTCAGTGTGTGGTTCATTATTTTTTATGAGATTACTCTTGAAAGTTAGCTCTTTAAGTTGCCTAGACTTCCCCTAGAGGAATTGAGCTAATTGCTGCTGTGATCAGAGAATTATGTAAAACACTGGACAAGTGTATGAACCAAGAATAGCAAGTTTTCACCTCTGAGCTAACTCCAACTTATCTGTTTTGATCTATCTTTTTGAGAGTGATCTTCCAAGGTACATAGGGTGTCTAATACATCCATTGGCAAGCTAAAAGGGCCCACCATATACTCGTGGAGTTCATTTGGCTGGTGTAGATCAAGGATTTTGCAACACGTGTTCATCTTCAAGCACATACCTATCCATCTCTTCACATTGATTTCATGCCCTAAGGGCTCTTCAGAGGCCATATACACCTTTTCTTTAATGTGCAAACATATCCATTTGTAATAAAGTAAGTCTGTGATGTGAGTGTGCAAGACGTTTCAAACTTTCGATCAATGAAAGCTATAGATGATTTGAGTTTTTCCAAAATCAACTTTTTCTTTAATGATTTATTGCAAAAGGATGTCAGTGATGACTATAAGATACATGTGTTAATGCATAAAATTCGATATAAATTTTCTAGTGGGAGACAAAAAGTAGTTCAAACACGTAGGAAGAATCATTAAAGTACATTGAACTTATTTTTTCCCGAAACGAACTGGTATCATTGCATATTGTTGTGCTCATAACTTCATGTAACAAAAGCCATTTTTCATGAGATTTTGAATTGAAGTTCATGCTATTGTTTTTAACATACTCAACAAATATCAAGAAATCTGGAGCTATTTGTATCATTCAAAAGATCCCAAAGATGCATATCTCTACCAACAAAAGCCACTTTTTGTAAGGTTCATAGGGGTCACTTTGCAAGGTTATATCTCATCAAAAAAATGTCCAAACTATGTGTTTTAGCTTGGGGGAGAAACCTTATGTATTGTAGCTAGTGGCCATGACATTTCATGAGCGTTTGATATTTTACTTAAGAAAAATTAGAAAATCCGTCTAGTCATTGTGGAGCGAATCATCTTTGATATGTTTTTGTAGGTTTGGAGAAGGATAGGCGTTTCTTCCAATTTCTTTTGCCAATGGTATGAATTACGGATATGTTCTAGGACGTGGTGTTACCATGCATATATATAAGTTTCATTTGATATGTATGAGCTTAAAAGACTATAATGTGTAATTAAGCTGTGTGGTCCCTTTGGCAAGGACTCATGAGAGAAGTGTATAGAGTTCTTAGCATAATGAATTTTCTCTTTGTTGGAATGTCCAATTAGGACGCGTTCTTTTGTATATGGTTGGGAGCTATGCATCTTGTTGCTCACCACATTAGATAAGATTTAGAATTCATTTGCGGATTATTTATGTAATCATTCCTCTCATCTAGCCTCTAATTCATAAAAAGTGTGGAGATGCTATAGACACTATTTTCCATGTTTTCCTCATATGCATTATGAGATTGAATTGAAATTTGGTTTAGTGATATGTGGGTGATATGTGGGTGCGCGCAATTCTGTGTCCAGATGCTTTTGTGCAGACAGTTGGGTTCCAACGACATCTTCCACACTCTCAACAACTCGATTGTAAGGGCTCACAGGAAAGGGGCAAGGTCAATATAGAGAGCTAGAGAAGCTGCGTGTAGAAAATGGATCGAAGAAAGAATGGGAGAATATAAAATTTTGTGTACTTGCATGATCAAACTCAAGATTATTCTAAAGATAGCTGCAACTCACCTCTTAAGCTTGGCTACAAAGAACTTCGGGCTGAAAGCAGAGGATGAGAGCTATCTACGCAGCAAAAAGTGTAAAATCAAAAGCTTAGAGAGATATGGCTATGGCGGATCAGAGAAAGCGTAGAAGTAGGACTCGGTATACGCACAAATAAGAGTTTAATGTGTGTCTTCTTATTCATTGAGAAAATTGGTACATTTATAGCCTATGGGCATTGAAGATGGTCACTGAGATAGGTGGTTGCGCATGGTGACCTGCAAGGATTCACTAACAAAAGGGTCAGCCCAAAATCTGTTATCTGACAAGGCAAGGCTGACGACTCCAAAATCTGTTATCTGACAATGCAAGGCTGACGAGTATCGCTAACAAGAGAGGTTACAATTCGCCACCTTTTTCCTACCATAGGAAAACAAGTTTGGTTGAGTGCCACATTGGGCATGTCTCATTGGGCATTTACATTGGATTTTAATATGCCATATTAGGCTACCTCATTGGGTTTGTTATACCACACTGGATGATTGAGTGTGGGATATATTGCGTTTTTGTGAACTCGAGGAACTCGATGGCTATGCGGAAGCTAGAATTCACCATTCTAGGCTAGAAAGGGGTAGGTTGTCTTTGCCTTGCAATTTGTCGAAAAAAGGTTTAGCATATTAAGTATACATTGTTTGTCCACCTTGAATATTGTCGAAGGATTGAGAGGTGGCGTAGCTGGAGCACTGCAAGACCGTCCCCGTATGACCTGTAAAGGAGGCAAACCTCGTTTCTGGAAGAAGAAGCTGCGGAAGCCCCTCCATTCCCACCAAAGGTACCACTAGCACCGCCTTCAGCACCTCGTTATTGTCGCAGTGCTTAGGAAGCTTGTAATTGCTGTATTGTCGCAAGCAAGCATAGATTCGAGCAGCAATAGCACGCCGCTTCCGTTCTCGCTTTTAGTTATTCTCGCGCTCTTTGGTAGTAGGACCGCGATTTTCCAGTGGACATGCTTGCAAAGGAGACGCACAAGATATTGGGAGCAGCGAAGCCAAAGGGAGTTTAAATATGCTAATGATAGTCACCAATGCCCTTGAATTCGTGTTGGTAACGAGATACAATGGAGACTGATGTAGACGCAGAAATAGAAGCAATCAGAACTTTAGAGGATGAGGGCCCATGCGTGATCGGGTATTTGACGTAGGAAGCATATTAATACAGGTGTTCCGGCGTGACCCTTATGAAAATGGATTCTACAGGGCAGCTATGACGTTGGCGAGCTATCTTCCAGTAGCTCTCATTGTAACATGAAGTTTGCAGAAGCTTTCTTGAGGTTCATTGCAGCGCATCGGCGTTTGGCTACATCAGCAGGATCGCTGCAGCGTACAGAGGGAGAGCATTTCCCACAAATCGTGGGGACATGTTTCTTGAACTTGTCTTCTGCAACAAGTTTTCTACGACGAAAGAAGGGAACCCCTCTGGAACAACAAGTTTTCTTGAGCTTGACCTGTAGAGTGGAGTTGTGAACCATCAGGACATTCAAGATTCACCGCGAGATAATATTTGAGCCTCCGCTGTTGTACTTGATGTTGACCCGTAGTTAACTGTATCCCCGCATGCTTCAGAAAAGCTCTGATACCACTTGTAAAACGAAAAGCTTAGAGAGATATGGCTATGGCGGATCAGAAAAATTGTAGAAGTAGGACTCGATATACCCACAAATAAGAGTTTAATGTGTGCCTTCTTATTTATTCATTGAGAAGATTGGTACATTTATGGCCGATTGGCATTGAAGATGGTCATTGAGGTATGTGGTTGCACATAGTCTCCGGCAATGATTCACTAACAAAAGGGTGAGGGCCAAAATTAGTTATCTGACAAGGCAGGGCTGACGACTATTGGTAACAAGAGAGGTTACAAAAAGTCCCAAAAGAGGAACGCTCCCAGCTATTTGCTGTCACAGCTGGAACCCTAGCTCTCCTGCGAGTGGCTCGTTGGGTTTTGGCTGTCCTCCTCTCGGGGTGCCCTCCCCGCCCTGTGTCGGGTTGGGGCTCCCTTAATGGCCCTGCATGAGGCGCTTCGCGACGGTATGTTGGGCACCAAGGCGAATGATGCAAGTATCATTCTAAACGCGATGCTTAATCCAGTCTATGAGGGAAGTAATGGTACGTATCTGGCGTTGGGTGTCAACCCTAGCTATGAGAAAGTTGTAGAGGAACAGGTTAGTGTTAACCCTAAAGTACAACAACTGAAGTAAGGCCAGTTATCATACGCCAAAGCTTTGCAGAATCAGTAGCAAGGCTTCTACTCTATGTTTGCCAATCAAGATTTATCAGGTATGCATTTTCCTCACTCTATCTTCAATGACTACAAAGATAAGGGCAAGGCTGTTGAGGATAATGTTGCTGGCAGCTCCTCTCCTAAGTCTGAGAAGGAACATTCTTTAAACCTTGATCCGGAAACGGAAGATAAGGATGAGTGCACCCTTATAACAGAAAGCTCTTTGCTCAATAGTTGGAACATTCACCTTGAGGATAAGGTTGTGATCGCCCTCTATCATGGTCCTCGACCAGCACAGGATGTCCTTAAAAATTGGATGAGAGTGAATTGGGAAAGTAAAGGGTTATTTGCTAGGCATGTTCAATATCTGCCCAATAACATTTTTCTATTTTTCTTTGAAGATGCTAGTAATGCAATGCAAGTCATTGCAGAGGGTCATTGGATTATTAGGAACACCCCTATCTCTTTTTATAAATGCTACCCTGGATTTAACCCCAGGGGTAACAAGCCGACCAAAATACCAGTCTGGGTGGAATTTCTGGATTTTCCTATGGAATACTATCTGTGGCTTGAAAAAATGGGAACGTTGATTGGGAAAGTGCTGGGACAGAGACCTAGAAAAGATTTTAATCCTAAATGGGAGCCCCAGATGCTTATAGAGGTAGACATCTCTAAAAATATTAAAACTGAGTTAGTTATTAAGAATTCAGAAGGATGTAAGTTGCATGTTCAAAAGATTTTCTACGGGAACCTTCCTAACGCGTGTTTTAATTGTTATAAGCAAGGTCATTTAATAAAAGACTGCCCTCTGCTTGTTAAAAATCAGGTAAAAAGTGACATTTCCTGGAGAAGAGACCCCCACTGCTACCGTACCCAATATCATGGACCAACCCAAAGACGACCAAGGGTTCAAAAAGGTTCCTCACAAGCAAAGAAAAAAAACCCTAATATGGGGATTAGATCTGAGCCTCTTGTCAAAGGGATAGTTAATCCCTATCAGGTTCTTGAAGACATCTCTCATAGTGGTACTCAACCCTCGGGAGCTGAGGCTTATGAGGAGCTAAAGATCCAGGAAGGGCAAAGTAAGGTAAGCTTTAATTTTAAGGATAAAGTTGAAGGGAGAGGACAAGAGGAAAAAGATTCCTTATTCAGAAACACTACAGGCTCCACCCCTGTGTCTGTGTCATCAGAAGAGGATGTCCTAAGTAATTGTGATGAAATGTTTTTGGATCAAATTAATAGGTTTGATGAGAATACTATTGCCCAGGTGGGTGGTGGTTGCCCCATTGAACAAGATGTTTGCATGTCAAATGCCAGGACCCCTAGCCCTAAAGGTAAAGAAAAGAGTAAATCCAAAAACGAAAGACACAGTTAGGTCTTCGATCTCAACTGTTAAGCTTGTTAAGAATCATAAAAAGTAAGTATTTTTTTGCTCTGATTGTTTCCCATGGAAAGCATTAAGCTGATTTCTCTCAACACCAAGGGTCTCTCTGACCCGGTCAGAGGTAAGATCATTAATTCTCTTGCACCTGACTTCATCTGTTTACAGGAAGTGAAGATTGGGGGATCCCCTCTCATGTCTTTGCCACTGGGTGCACACGGATCATAATGGTAAGGGAGGTGTGGCCATTGGCATTGCTAATGGTTTGTGCCACTTAATTGAGGAGGTGCAAGGGAGTCCTACTAAATTACTTCTAGTCTTTGCCACTGGGTGCACACGGATCATAATGGTAAGGGAGGTGTGGCCATTGGCATTGCTAATGGTTTGTGACACTTAATTGAGGAGGTGCAAGGGAGTCCTACTAACCAGTGGATTGCTGTGAAGTGTAAAGAGCCTCTCAATTTCACTGTTGTCTGTGTTTATGCTGCTAATCAGATTGTGTACAGGTCTCAATGCTGGGAAGAAATTATCAGGCTCAATGGTGATATTTTGTTGACAGGGGATTTCAACATGGTCACTAATCTTGGTGATAGGAATGGTAAAAGTGATAATGTTATCTCTGGTTTTGAAAAACAGTGCTAGTTTAATCTGGTTAATAAACATAACCTTTTGGATCTCTCTGTTAGCACTCGTCATACTTGGAATAACAGGAATCAAAATAACTTTTTGTCTGCTAGATTGGATAGATTCTATATGCATGCTGGCAGGAGTCAGGATCTGTGGAATTTTTGCTGCACTGTTGATCAATCTTTGCATCTGTCTGATCATACTCCTTTGATTGTGAATTTTTTCAACAACAACCCCTGCTATAGGGCTGGCTGGCCTCACATGGATTCTTCTCTTTTTAAGATTCCTATTGTGAAGGAAAGAATTACTAATATTCTTAATTTGCAATTCAGTAAGGATTTGTCGCCTTTTGTGGCTTGGGAAGAAGCTATTAGAGAAATTCAGGCCTTGATTATGTACTTCAAGAATAAGGCTAAAAAGATCAGGTACAAGAGAAGGATGATGATTTTGTAGGAGATTAATAATTTAGATTGTTCTAATCTTGATATAGCTACCAAGAGACTTAAGATTCTGGAGCTTCAGGAAAAAGTGAAGAATGAGGACTACCTCCTTGCTAGAGGTGCCCTTGCCACGTCTAGAGAATTTTGGGCAGGAAAATTTGACAAGCCTAATAAGCACATGTTTGACCTTATGAGGAAGAAGAAAGCCAGGGACTTCATCCCCCTGCTTAAGAATAATTCTGGTAATCATGCTACTAATATGAAGGATAATCTTCAGGTTGCTCATAGTTTCTTTGCCAATGTATTCTCTCAGCCTCCCAAGAGAGGGGAATCTGTGTGGAGTGCAAGAGCTGCCATTGCCCTTTGTAGGAAGAAAATGGTTCCTCAGGGAATGGACTCCCTCCTTGACATGCTCCTCTCTGAGGGTGAGGTTAGAGAATCCATTAGCAAATTGAAGCCTGGTAAATCTCCTGCACATGATGGTCTTCCCTATGAGTTTTTTCAGGAATTCAAGGAAGTGTTGGTGCCCATAATTCTCAAGATCTGGCAAGAAGCCACTAGAAGGGGGTCCCTTTCTCCCTTCATTAACACTGGAGTGATAAAGTTAATTCACAAAAAAGGTCCCAAAGATGATTTAAACAATTGGAGACCCATCTCTTGCCTGACTTCTCTGTACAAAATCTTTGCTTCCGTCCTGGCCAGAAGGTTAAGTCCTTTAATGGATAGTATTATTCTTCCTGAACAAAAGGGATTTATTAAAGGTAGATTTATTCTGAACAACATTATCACTATCTTGGAAAGTCTTGAGTATTACGATGAGCTGAATGTTGATACTTAATTTTTCAAAATAGACTTTGATAAGGCCTATGACAGGATAGAATGGGATTTCATTCTTCAGTCCTTGCATGACATTGGTTTTGGCAAAAGATTTATTAAATCTCTCAGTATTCTCTTTGGTAATGCTTTTTCTAAAGTGGCTATTAATGGTTATCTTTCTAATCCTTTTAGACTTTGCAGGTCCATTAGACAAGGCTGCCCCTTGGCTCCCCTTCTTTTTGCTATTGTTAGTGATGCTTTAGGTTGGCTTGTTAAGGATTGCATCAGTCAAGGGATGAAAATTCTGCTAACCAATTCCTTAATTGTCTTGAGTTGTTCTGTATGGCCTGTGGCTCTGTGGTCAATCACAAGAAAACGGGTTTTTTTGCCACTGATAATAAGATTCCAGATTGTGTTGAGGCAACAGGTTGTGACATCATCAAGAAAGGGACGATATTCAGGTTGCTGGGTATTCCCATGGGTTTTGGCATCACTAATGAACAAAGATGGAACTGGATGCTTGATAAATTTAGGGCTAAAATTTACAAGTGGATTGATATGCAACATAGTATTTCTCAAAGATCTTTCGTTTTGAAGCACTATATCCTCCCTTCCCTAACTTATTTTTTGTCGTGCTGGCAGCCTAATAAGAAGCAGATGGGTCAGGCCATTGCTTTGGCTAGAAGATTTTTATGGGGAGGTTCCAAAATTCCCAAAGTTGCCTGGAATATATGTTATATGAAGAAAGCTGAAGGTGGTCTTGGTCTCATATGCCTCTCTAGGATGGCTACTCAAATGGCTGCCAAGTGGATTTACAGATCTGTTTCCTCTAATGACTTTTGGGCCTGTTTGATTAAAAGAAATATTAACAGGTTCCATGTTAAGCATAATAAAAGTTGGGTCAACTGTTCTCTGTGGGATGT